>JASANB010001558.1:0-29188 GCA_030248155.1 Sabatieria punctata
CATGTACCAGGTCATCCGCCGAAGGGGGAGGGAAGTCTGGCGCCGGCCGAGGGGTCTGAGCCCAAATTTTTGGAGAGAGGTTGGGCACTAAAAAACGCTTAAAAATCGAAAAAGTCGCAATTTTTTGGCTAAAAAATCGTCATTTTGGCTGAAATAGAGCTAAAAAGTGCTGTTTTGCAGGCGATTTTGGCAATTCTTGTGTTTGAAATTGAAAAAATTCGCAAAAATGTGCTCAAAAAATTACTTGCCAGAAAAATCGGAGGGGGGTCGGAAAAATCGTCTCAAGGGGTCCAATCCGGGGGGTCTGCCTAAGTCGGGTGGGGGCAGACCCCCTGTTACATGTATGATACCGGGGTGGCACGGGCCAAAAAGGTAGTTCGGTTTGTTGCCGTAATGGGTTATTGGCTGTAGGATGTGCGTGCGACGATCGGTCCATACCGGGTGCACTGAGTGATGGTTGTCTTTGGTGTATATTGTTTTTCTCGCTTTAACTTAGTGTACGCAGATGCAGTGTCTTTAGGCACCTCTGCAACGGCAGCGTCCTAAAGCGCGAAAGCAGTAGCAGAATGTCGACTGAACCGGACATAGCGGCTGCTTCAAGAGCTCGGCGATTGTGACAGAGAACTTGCCTTGCGACGGCTAATTCAGAGTTGACGCCATTGCCGGCCCTAACTGCCATCTCCACAGACAATTGACACAGTTGTTTCCACTGTCTACGATGACGGAGAACAGATGCTGGCAGGCAGCGATGAGTAAATATGTAAGGTACGACATTTTGATTTAACCGTCTTAACCCGTTACACTCTAAACAATTTTGTGTTCATCTGAGTGAATAAAATTACGACTTGTTGTTCATCATTCCATTGTTAGGATCAAGTTAGGTTAAAAGTTGCTCAGAATAAAAAAATGCAAGTTACTAGGGGTATTCCACGAGCCTAAAAAATCACGGCTCGGCTCAATTTCGTCCAGCTCGCTCGTTCAGCCCGTTTATGCTTACCTGCAAGCTCGCTCTGTACTGGTACCTAGCGATCGACCGGAATTACGGTTCCGGCCGGAACTGGCGGTTCCGGTTCCGGTCCGGTTCCGGTGAAAAAAGGTACCGGAACCGGAACTTTTTCATTCACTATTTTCGATGGATATTCAGTTACATCAAGTATTATTGCGCCTGTTTAATAAAGTGCGCAGCTCAGTGGGGGCGGTAGAATTTGCATGAATGGGGAGAAATTATGCAGTTTTCCTTGTTATGCATCATTAGAAGTGCCTCTAAAGACAATTTTCGGTGAAATTATGCAGTTACAGGCAGTGTTTAGAGCTGTATTGCTCGTTTTCGAACAGGTTTCTCAACTGACTTAAGGTGCAAAAAAGTGGAAAATTTGTTGTAAGTATCTGTACTAGATGCTGGACCCATTTAAGACGATTTTCAACAAAAAAAAAATTTTTTTTTTAATTTAAAAAAAAAGCAAAACTTTTGGCCCTTCAAAAAAAAAAATTTTTTTAACAACTGTGCCTTTAAGGCAGCTAAAAACATCTCCGAAGGTGACAGATCAAAAGCTGAAACCTGAAAATGTTGAAAAGCTTCTCTTTCTGAAGTACAATTTGCGTGCTCTTGACTACTGTTATTGAAAAGTCTGTATTCTGTTGTTGATTTGAACTTCTGCTGATGTTTATAACAGGAATTTGTACACGACATTTGTGCCTATAAATACGTTTCTATAAATTTTGGACCAAATATTGAAAAAGTTCCGGTTCCGGTTCCGGCCGGAACTGGGTGGTTCCGGTTCCGGTTCCGGCGAAAATTTTGGTTCCGGTCGATCGCTACTGGTACCATATATATCGATCCCTGGCTGCAATTATTAAACACTACCCATGATTAGCGATCGACCGGAATTCGGTTCCGGTGCTGAAGGGTGCCGGAACTGGAACTTTTGACTTTCCCGCTCTTTTTGGAAGCAAACCTCCCAAATTCCATGCAATAACGCTAAACACTGTAACTGTTTTCTGCAGTTTTCAGCTAGAATTTCGAATTTGTAGCCTTTGTTGAAAAGTTCCGGTTCCGCCCGGAACTGGGAATTCCGGTCCGGTTCCAGTCGGAATTTTGGTTCCGGTCAATCGCTTCGCTACCCATGAGTTGACTGAAAACGTGATCAATTATATTTATTCTCGGTTTAGTCTCCGGATTGGTTGGTTGCCGAACTGAACTGAAGATGAAGCGCTTCCAGCCTCTCAAGTTAAATTGAAAAAGCCTTCGTTCAGACGAAACTCTCACGGTTCTCTCGTGGAAGTCTCTGCGAAACTGCACTTGAGATCTTGATTACGCAGTTGTTACCAGTGGTTAGAAGATTTGTCTCTGTCTGCGTGCACCATACTTTTTCTTTGGTAAAATAAGTACGTAGGCCGTACGTACAACAACGTAGTAAAAGAAGTAAATCATTGTCCAGTTTTTTGTTCTGACAGCGTATCGTTTGTCTGTCGATGAGTGATGCCAAGGTGTCGTGCCAGTGCTGGGAACTGCCTGTTTAGTAAGATAGAACTCGCATTGGATGGATGGATGGATTGTCCTGGTGTGGCCGTAGCGTTAGGCCTCACCACACGGCTAGTCGATCACGCGCACCCACATCCTGCCATTCCTTCGGTACTAGCCGGACACCGGCACACATGCTCGGTGTCAGTCTGGGCCGGTCTCACTGGTAGCTGTCCCCGTTTCCGTTTGTACGAACACGTGTGGTTGCTATTGTAGCTTTAAGTGCAAGGGCAGATCCAGTCCGTTCCCTCCCATTCTTTGGGTAAAGGCGAAGACGAATTCGGGTCCTACATACTGTCTTTTGTAACAGAGCGGAAGGATATTAGAGTTTTGGAGAGCGTCCAGAGGTCGTTTACACTGCGGCTGAACAAAAATGAAATACAGGGTTTTTATATTGACCGACTTCGCAAATTTGACTTGGAGACTCTAGAAACGCGACGTATTATCATTGACTTATTCAGTACGTATACCGAGTTGTGTACGGACTGAATGATATGCGTTTTGAAGACTATTTTGAATGGGCTAAAACCATGCGTACAAGAGGTCATGATAAGAAACTGTATCTAACTGTGTTAAAGAAAAACCTCAACTGTAGAAAAGTTCTCATTCGCAGTCAGAACCATCCGGCTATGGAATAATTTACCCAGTGAAGTTGTCAATTCAAATTCTCTTAGTCTATTTACAAAAAGAATTTAGCCTGCCTATGTTTGATCTAACTTCGGCAACATAAGACCATACGTGGTCGTGTATGCCGCGCCCAACATTTGTATTTCGTTCTTTTTCTGTGTTTCGGCGAAATAAACTTACTTACTAAAAGAAAAAACAGTTAGGGGTCCGAATCCATATTGCCGCTTAGAGTGTTTTGACGGTCTAATTTGCAGTGATTTCAGTGATTTCCGTTCCATTCCAGCGATTATCATGGCCGTTCCATTGTATTCCAGCGTTCCATTCCAGTGATTATCGTCTCCCGCCCGCTCACTCGCCCAAACGACATTTCCCAACCAAAAGTAAACAAAGTCCCCCAATTTTGGGTTCGGGAAAATTCCGCACGCCACCGGCGGACGTGGGTGCGGACGTCCCGACCCGCGCCGCGGCGTGGGCAACAAGGCACGTACACGCACACGAATAGAGATGCAAACCGTAAGAAAAATACCGGATAGAGCCTCGGATCTGAAAAATACCGGATTATCCGGTATTTTAAACCGGATAATACGTAGAAAATACCGGATACCGGAATGTTTTTGAGCTAAAAATACCCGATTATGGTAACACGAATCACTACTACGACGACTAAAAACTACTGGACTGATCGCGCTCCCGACCGCTAATACATACTTAGGGTAACTTTACAAGTCCATATCTTTGGAATCGTTCGACCTACAAACAATATAAATACATCTTTAGAATCCTCACGGTATCAGCAATCGAACACTGTGCTCAAATCGCTTTCAAACGCACTACAAGAAAAGTCGATTTTTTTCCATCGCGCAAATTAGGATTACCGATCAATGTTGCGCAGATTAGGTTGCACCACAGTACAGAGCTCGGCCCCCTCTACAACTTTGGTCATATGGCCCAAAGCGCTCCGACGCATCCATAAGGAGTTATTTGCAAAAAACTCTGAATATATTAAATACATAGGAAACATGCATTAACAGCAGAGAAGCGACCGGAAAAAAGAATATCAGACAAGATATTATGAACACTGGACCAAAATCACAGGAGAATGAAAGTAGCATTACATACAGTTACCGACTACGTCCAAATTTTTTATTTTGGCTTGCGCACTGCGCTTAACACCAGAAGCAGTGAGCTACTTGACAAGGTTTTTACATATGCAGTTGAAAAATTTGGTGACGAGGAACTCGGGCAAATGAGTGACCCTGCAGACAGGAAAGCTCAGAAACCAGAATGTCAGCAGCTGGGAATCCTCTTCTAACAGCAACAAGATGGACTAAATTATTAAAGATTTTCTGCTATGCCGTCATCGTGATGCTTCTTGCTTCACATGTTTCCTGCGCATTAACTGTTCTTGCCGGAAATTGTTGGGCCACCCATTAACCTTAATTGTTCTGCTTCTTTTTGCCTACCTACCTCAGTTTTCTTTCTTCTATTAGTGAATGAGATAAGGGTAGAAAAGTGGCATGAGATTTGGCTTGCCCCCGGTTTTTCTTGTGTTCCTTTTCCATTCATTTATCGGTAGTCGGTACTATCAAGAACATATTCTTGCTACTAAATTTAGAGTCACTTTTTGGCGCCCTTTTGAAGACCATGGTCTTATAACTGGATAATGTTATTTCGCTTGAAAAAAAACGGATTTTTGGCCAAATATTAAATTGATCTTGACATAGATGGTTGTTCCATAGGTGTATCACGTACGCACTTGCTCTAAATCAATTAGCACTAGAAAACTGCTCTACAAACAAACAGTGACAACATGTCCAGCTGCAAGTCCTTTTTTTATGTACTAACCACACTACTAAGTACTCGCAAGGACAAGTTCCTGCACTGCGATTTTCACTGGCCAGTATTTGTTGAAACTGTCTTGTTGCTGTTAGAAGAGGATTTCCAGCTGCTGACATTCTGGTTTCTGAGCTTTCCTGTCTGCAGGGTCACTCGTTTGCCCGACTTCCTCGTCACCAAATTTTTCAACTGCATATGTAAAAACCTTGTCAAGTAGCTCACTGCTTCTGGTGTTAAGCGCAGTGCGCAAGCCAAAATAAAAAATTTGGACGTTGTCGATAACTGTATGTAATGCTACTTTCATTCTCCTGTGATTTTGGTCCAGTGTTCATAATATCTTGTCTGATATTCTTTTTTCCGGTCGCTTCTCTGCTGTTAATGCATGTTTCCTATGTATTTAATATATTCAGAGTTTTTTGCAAATAACTCCTTATGGATGCGTCGGAGCGCTTTGGGCCATATGACCAAAGTTGTAGAGGGGGCCGAGCTCTGTACTGTGGTGCAACCTAATCTGCGCAACATTGATCGGTAATCCTAATTTGCGCGATGGAAAAAAATCGACTTTTCTTGTAGTGTGTTTGAAAGCGATTTGAGCACAGCGTTCGATTGCTGATACCGTGAGGATTCTAAAGATGTATTTATATTGTTTGTAGGTCGAACGATTCCAAAGATATGGACTTGTAAAGTTACCCTATGGAGCGCGATCAGTCCATTAGTTTTTAGTCGTCCATGCACGAATAGGCAAAAGCAAGGATTACAAAATTATTGGATGATGCACTAAATTTGGACAGCGTACATGAGTCGCCCAAGTGAAAAAAAATCAATTGCCATTCAGCTTGCCACGATTTGAAGTTTTCTAACTGCCATACTTCTTCATTGTGCTCTCTACATATTGACACATATCTTCTATCCAACTATGATTCATCACACCGAAATATTATCCCAAGAATTGGCCGATTCAATTGTGGGAGAAGGTAAAACTGGTGATTTTCCTTCAAATAGCAACTATTTCGACTTTACTCGCTGGCGAGAAGATCTGGGCTCCTCTACTCCCATCTCCTCTGGCCAACTCCGATTCGCTATTCGGACATGCTGAGCCGGAAAAATGGTACCCGTGTCTTACCTGTAACAGGTCGGGGCCGGGGTAGGGGTGGGGTAGAAGGACTGCCTGCCAGAGTGCCAGGCGGGTGTCCACAGGGGTTTCGTCCAGAGGGAAGGGTCCAGAATTTCAAAAAGCTCCAAAACGTCAGCAAATGCGTTTTGAACGCGTTTCATTTAATAATATTATAAGGCTAAAAATCGCATTTTGAGCTACCAAATAGCGTTTAAGAGCTAAAACCAAGTAGTTTACTAGTAACAAACAACTAACACAATAATGGAGAGGACCGTACAAGAGAAAAACAGAAATACACACACAAAACAATACTAATTCTTCATCACTCCACTCCTGAATAAGAAATAAGATTAGTAGCTTTCATTCTTGACCTCCTGACGAACTCCAAAGAGACCTTTTCCTTGCGGCCATCGGGGCCCTTCACTAACAGAGAGAATAGAGTGACCTCAAGGACCTTGCATGGGCCTTTCCAGAGAGGGTTTAGCTTTCCGCCCTTTTGCTGAAGACGCATGAGATTCTTTACGAAAACGAGATCACCCACAGAAAAGTTGTCTGGGCTGAACGCCTGAAGCTTCTGATCCCGACGCTGGAGCTGCTGAGACAAAAGTCGATCACGAACAGAAGAAAGAATGACTGGGTCTGACTGAAAGACGAGCTGCTGTGGAGGTAGGCCAGTCGATGAATGAACTGATTGTTGATACGCGCGCACTGATTCTTGCAACTTGTTTAGCCAGAGTAAGGGATCGTTTTCGACTTTCTTGCTGAGGACCATGGTGAGAGTGCGGATCACGCGTTCAACCATACACCCTGTTGGGTGATAAGGAGTAGCATGAATTAGTTCAATGCGATTTTGCTTGCAGAATTGTTTAAATGAAGAGGAAGTAAAATATGTTGCATTGTCAGCGACCAATTTCCTAGGAATTCCAATGTGAAAGAACTCTTCCAATTTTTGCGAAATCTTGGCAGTGGAGAGCTGCTTGAGTTTGGAAGCAAACAAATACTTACTGAAATAATCGATCATCACTAGCACATAGGCGTGTCCTGAAGGACTTTTAGGGTATTGAACGATATCGATCGAGCAGCAATCGAATGGACGATCGACTTGCATAAATCCTGGGGTTGAATGAGAGGCCTCAGCTGTGTTGAAACGTTGACAAGTGTCGCATTGGCTGACGTAGCGGTCCACATCTTCACGCATTGAGGGCCACCAATATTTGAGTCTCAAAGTAACGAAAAGTTTTTGTTTTCCAAAGTGACCGCCAGTTTTCCCCGAATGTTCTTCTTCCATAAGAGTGTCGACTAATTTCTGAGGTATATAGAGGCGCATCCGATTCGGCTCAATGTCTTCGAAGTACCATAGACCATCAAAATTGTGCAAATCCAAGCTGGATCAATCTCTTCCAAATAGACTGACAAAAAGGGTTCTAAAAACACAAATTCCTCTTAAAGATTAGCAGTCGAAACGTCAAATTCAGTTACCAAAGGGTTCTAAGCGGATTGTAAACCAAAAATCACGGGGGACCATACATGGGCCGGGGTATGGGTGGTTTACCCTTCTCGATGGCTAATACCCCTGGACGGTCCATACCCCCTCGCCGGTGGGCACTACACCACTCCGAAAATTCCGGTGACAGGTTTTTTGGGAGAAGTCTCCAAAATTGCGGCGACCTACGCCGCCGACACCCATATAGACTCAGGATTTTCCGGCCCATGTAAGCTGGGAACGCAACTAGGCCAAATGTGGAAATATGATGCGGGCCACTTCCTGTGCCCGGCATTCAAACGGCTGCCGTTCGCTCAATTCTCAACCTATCGATAAGCGGCTTAGAACGCTGAATAGCTGAGGCAATAGGCTTTCTAATAGTCTGCATAAGTTCGCTATAGGCTAATTTTTAATTTTTTGTGAATATGTCGTGTGTGTTTCGCAACTGAAAATGATCCAAAAATTTTCACATTACTGAGCCGATACTGAAATGGTTATAACTTTTGGCCAAAAAGAGCTAGGGCGGGGTGGGGTTGGTCTTTTCATGGTAGGGCTGACGACCCCCCAAACCCCCTAGTACATGCATGTCCCGTGCACATCTATCACTAAGACATATTCTATGTAGGCCTATCCTAAACTTGAACCTGCAAGCCTCAGATTGAGCCTATAACAGTAGGCCTCAACCGTGAGCTTTTAAGCTTCACCCTTAGAGTAGCTCCTCAGCACTGATTTTTCTGAGTCCATGTAAAGCACTTGTGCCAAAAATAGAATCTAAACATAACATTCTGATTAAACATCATCGAAAGAAAATCAAAATTGAAAAAATTTCGATAACCAACCAACGAACATGGGAGGAAAACGAACAGTAATAATCAACTTGCTTGAAAGAAGGAAGCAAAACAAAAGAAAGAAGAGAGACTGCCTGCTGACAAGACGCAAAGCAAACACACATTGGCTGCCGGGGGCACCAAGTGCTCAGTGGCGTATCCAGGGGTGTAGGGTGGGTACACCCCATTGCGGTGGAGGTAGGAAGAGAAAGCCTGCCAGAAATAAGCGAAACTAATTAATTATGTACCAAAACAGTCTATTTTGTGCTCAGAAAGCCTTTTAAATACTTTTTTGAAGGGAAAATTTTCAAAATTTTCTCGTCTTCCACGGGCAGCGCTACACAGATCAGCAAATCGTTGTAGAATTTGTTATTTGTATATATGTACGTACTGTAGTTTTTCTTTTCTATGCTGATACCTGTGTTTCGCTTTGAGTTAAGTAAGGTCTTAAGAGTCAGTCTCTGATTCGATCGAGTCTTGGCATGTCAAGTTGAAAATCGAACTTTTGCGTAAGTCCCAGCTCTGATAACAGAGCTAGAGATCCGGCATTGAAGTTTGGTATACCGCAAAACTAGGAAAATTTGCATTATTTTTGGCATTCTGAAGTCAGTTTCTGACAAGCCTCGGGTCCATACATGGGCCGGAAAAATGGGTTGGGGGTAGTCAAAATCCGAAAATTTGGGGGTGGGCCTGCCGGTTTGGGGGGGGGGGTCGCGGCGATTTTGGTGGGTGGGGTCAGGAACAAAAGTCGGCTTCAGGTGGGGTCGTTTGGGGGGTCGAGCCCAAGTTGGGGGGGTGGGCAACCCCCCACCCGGCCCATGTATGCTCGGGTCGTATCCCTAAATGGTTTACATCAAAGTGTAGCAAATTGATAGCGCTACAAAGTTATCAAATAAAAACACACGGGGTTCCAGACGAGCTAGGGCTGGCCAAATGTTCTCGAAAAAAAATTTTTTGCTCACAAATAATTTTGGACAAAAATTCTTAGTCTACTCTAAAAGTTGCCCAAAGCCCCAATGTTTAAGTCGCAACTGTAATTGGTAGAAAGAAATCAGAGTTGGAAATTTTGGTTCCATAGTTAAGCGGCCCGATTTTTGATAGCGTATATCGATTATAGGAAAAAAACCCCCCAACAAGATGGCCGCCGTTAAGGTTACTGTAGCGCCGCGCGGTGTGTAGTAAAGTGGCGCGGGAAGTTCAAAAATAGCAAACGCATTTATCAGCACCTCAAATTGCAACGAAAACAGAACATATTTTTGCGCAACTACCGCTATAAATTAGAAGTGTTTAGCAGTTGTATTTGAATCATTGCCAACGAATAATTACTTATAGAATTTAGTTGAATTTATATTCATGTAGAAAAATGTAGGCGCAAAATGTTAGGAATGGCATAAAACGCTATGCTGTTGGTGGCAGAGAATCGTGAAAGCCACGGCATTCATAAGATGCCGAAAAAGAAAATATAACTGTTTTTTCTTTTAGTAAGTAAGTAAGTTTATTTCGCCGAAACACAGAAAAAGAACGAAATACAAATGTTGGGCGCGGCATACACGACCACGTATGGTCTTATGTTGCCGAAGTTAGATCAAACATAGGCAGGCTAAATTCTTTTTGTAAATAGACTAAGAGAATTTGAATTGACAACTTCACTGGGTAAATTATTCCATAGCCGGATGGTTCTGACTGCGAATGAGAACTTTCTACAGTTGAGGTTTTTCTTTAACACAGTTAGATACAGTTTCTTATCATGACCTCTTGTACGCATGGTTTTAGCCCATTCAAAATAGTCTTCAAAACGCATATCATTCAGTCCGTACACAACTCGGTATACGTACTGTAAGTCAATGATAATACGTCGCGTTTCTAGAGTCTCCAAGTCAAATTTGCGAAGTCGGTCAATATAGAAACCCTGTATTTCATTTTTGTTCAGCCGCAGTGTAAACGACCTCTGGACGCTCTCCAAAACTCTAATATCCTTCCGCTCTGTTACAAAAGACAGTATGTAGGACCCGAATTCGTCTTCGCCTTTACCCAAAGAATGGGAGGGAACGGACTGGATCTGCCCTTGCACTTAAAGCTACAATAGCAACCACACGTGTTCGTACAAACGGAAACGGGGACAGCTACCAGTGAGACCGGCCCAGACTGACACCGAGCATGTGTGCCGGTGTCCGGCTAGTACCGAAGGAATGGCAGGATGTGGGTGCGCGTGATCGACTAGCCGTGTGGTGAGGCCTAACGCTACGGCCACACCAGGACAATCCATCCATCCATCCAATGCGAGTTCTATCTTACTAAACAGGCAGTTCCCAGCACTGGCACGACACCTTGGCATCACTCATCGACAGACAAACGATACGCTGTCAGAACAAAAACTTCGACAATGATTTACTTCTTTTACTACGTTGTTGTACGTACGGCCTACGTACTTATTTTACCAAAGAAAAAGTATGGTGCACGCAGACAGAGACAAATCTTCTAACCACTGGTAACAACTGCGTAATCAAGATCTCAAGTGCAGTTTCGCAGAGACTTCCACGAGAGAACCGTGAGAGTTTCGTCTGAACGAAGGCTTTTTCAATTTAACTTGAGAGGCTGGAAGCGCTTCATCTTCAGTTCAGTTCGGCAACCAACCAATCCGGAGACTAAACCGAGAATAAATATAATTGATCACGTTTTCAGTCAACTCATGGGTAGCGAAGCGATTGACCGGAACCAAAATTCCGACTGGAACCGGACCGGAATTACCCCAGTTCCGGGCGGAACCGGAACTTTTCAACAAAGGCTACAAATTCGAAATTCTAGCTGAAAACTGCAGAAAACAGTTACAGTGTTTAGCGTTATTGCATGGAATTTAGGAGGTTTGCTTCCAAAAAGAGCGGAAAGTCAAAAAGTTCCAGTTCCGGCACCCTTCAGCACCGGAACCGGAATTCCGGTCGATCGCTAATCATGGGTAGTGTTTAATAATTGCAGCCAGGGATCGATATTATATGGTACCAGTAGCGATCGACCGGAACCAAAATTTTCGCCGGAACCGGAACCGGAACCACCCAGTTCCGGCCGGAACCGGAACCGGAACTTTTTCAATATTTGGTCCAAAATTTATAGAAACGTATTTATAGGCACGTCGTGTACAAATTCCTGTTATAAACATCAGCAGAAGTTCAAATCAACAACAGAATACAGACTTTTCAATAACAGTAGTCAAGAGCACGCAAATTGTACTTCAGAAAGAGAAGCTTTTCAACATTTTCAGGTTTCAGCTTTGATCTGTCACCTTCGGAGATGTTTTTAGCTGCCTTAAAGGCACAGTTGTTAAAAAAAATTTTTTTTGAAGGCCAAAAGTTTTGCTTTTTTTTTAAATTAAAAAAAAATTTTTTTTTGTTGAAAATCGTCTTAAATGGGTCCAGCATGCTAGTACAGATACTTACAACAAATTTTCCACTTTTGCACCTTAAGTCAGTTGAGAAACCTGTTCGAAAACGACAATACAGCTCTAAACACTGCCTGTAACTGCATAATTTCACCGAAAATTGTCTTTAGAGGCACTTCTAATGATGCATAACAAGGAAAACTGCATAATTTCTCCCCATTCATGCAAATTCTACTGCCCCCACTGAGCTGCGCACTTTATTAAACAGGCGCAATAATACTTGATGTAACTGAATATCCATCGAAAATAGTGAATGAAAAAGTTCCGGTTCCGGTACCCTTTTTCACCGGAACCGGACCGGAACCGGAACCGCCAGTTCCGGCCGGAACCGGAATTCCGGTCGATCGCTAGGTACCAGTACAGAGCGAGCTTGCAGGTAAGCATAAACGGGCTGAACGAGTGAGCTGACCCAAATTGAGCCGAGCCGTGATTTTTTAGGCTCGTGAACACCTCTAGTAACTTGCATTTTTTTATTCTGAGCAACTTTTAACCTAACTTGATCCTAACAATGGAATGATGAACAACAAGTCGTAATTTTATTCACTCAGATGAACACAAAATTGTTTAGAGTGTAACGGGTTAAGACGGTTAAATCAAAATGTCGTACCTTACATATTTACTCATCGCTGCCTGCCAGCATCTGTTCTCCGTCATCGTAGACAGTGGAAACAACTGTGTCAATTGTCTGTGGAGATGGCAGTTAGGGCCGGCAATGGCGTCAACTCTGAATTAGCCGTCGCAAGGCAAGTTCTCTGTCACAATCGCCGAGCTCTTGAAGCAGCCGCTATGTCCGGTTCAGTCGACATTCTGCTACTGCTTTCGCGCTTTAGGACGCTGCCGTTGCAGAGGTGCCTAAAGACACTGCATCTGCGTACACTAAGTTAAAGCGAGAAAAACAATATACACCAAAGACAACCATCACTCAGTGCACCCGGTATGGACCGATCGTCGCACGCACATCCTACAGCCAATAACCCATTACGGCAACAAACCGAACTACCTTTTTGGCCCGTGCCACCCCGGTATCATACATGTAACAGGGGGTCTGCCCCCACCCGACTTAGGCAGACCCCCCGGATTGGACCCCTTGAGACGATTTTTCCGACCCCCCTCCGATTTTTCTGGCAAGTAATTTTTTGAGCACATTTTTGCGAATTTTTTCAATTTCAAACACAAGAATTGCCAAAATCGCCTGCAAAACAGCACTTTTTAGCTCTATTTCAGCCAAAATGACGATTTTTTAGCCAAAAAATTGCGACTTTTTCGATTTTTAAGCGTTTTTTAGTGCCCAACCTCTCTCCAAAAATTTGGGCTCAGACCCCTCGGCCGGCGCCAGACTTCCCTCCCCCTTCGGCGGATGACCTGGTACATGTATGCATACATGGGCCGGAAAAATCCGGAGGGGAGTATGGAGACCTCGGGGGGGGGGGTCCCCGAAAAAAGGCAAAAAACGCCTATTTTGCCTTAAATAAGCCTTAAATGTTCTCCCTCAGGGAGGGGGGTGGGGGAGGGGGGTATGGCCGGCCGAGGGGGTATTGGCAGGTGAGGGGGAGGGGTATACCCCACACCCACCGGCCCATGTATGGCCGGTATAGTCAAAGAATTGTCGTCGTTTGTGTTATCCATCCAGGCTGGCTTCTTTGAATAAACTTAGCACTTCGTTCTCCGGCCGCGGACATCAGCGCGTAAATATTCTGCATGAACCCGTTGGGCGTTGCGGTAAACAGAGGAGGCCAATTCGCCCTACCGGCCGACTATCCGACTTTTTAGTCTTAGGCTCAGGAACAACGTTCTAAAGAAATCTCCACCATGCGTCCGATTCTTACAGGATATACATGCGCAAATACCGCGGACTGAGGTCTACTGTTGGCAAAATAAGCGCTATTCGTGGTACTACGTAACGGTCGGTCGCTGCTTAATAAACAAACACACACACTAGTCCTAACATAAAGATCTTCCTATTAACGATGTCATCCCTTCTCACGAACTGACGAGCGAGACACTGAAGCCTATAAGTCATTTTAAACATTAAAAAGATGAAGGTGCTAGCTAACCTGAAACTTGTTACGCCAAACACGATTTTGTCCGCCTTCCTCATCCAAGGCAGGTGCAAGTGAGTTTACTTCAGCTAAAACGTCTTGCTGGAGCCATTCTATCAGCTAGGTAAGCCATCCGTTCGAATATTCTTGTTACTATTCCGCCATACGCTTCGACGACGCAAAACAACCCGATTTTCTGATCAACATCTAATATTTGGGTGAGCACTTTCAGTATTCTACCAGCTTCTCCGCACCATAAAAACAATGCGATTTTGGCAAAACAAACTTCACGTTCACACCAGCCAAAAATTGAAATCGACTACAGTAATCCCTCTAGCCCCGCCCCCGACTGGGGGGTTTTCTTCCTACTGCCGCGTATATCTCCGGAATGGTGAATGGAGCGTCAACTCCATAAATCCAATGCAGGTTTAACATAACTCATGAATGTCTATTAATGCACCAACGCACAGCACTCCACGCGAAAGTTCGATTTTCAACTTGACATAGGGGTAAAGAGCAAGACTCGATCGAATCAGAGACTGGCTCAAACTGCCAGTAAAACACTTACAAAAATTGTTGCACTGCAAAAGTGATATGCAGACGGAAATGATGCAAATTTGTAGGTTTAAGTGTATGTAATAGTGTTTGATTGCCATGGTAGAGGTTAGTGAAGAGGAGGAATGGCACCATATGATGCAACTGTCCTACGCTGTGGTTGCAGTAAACTGCGTCGCTTCATTACTCGTGAGTTTAGTGGCCAAATGACAAGCGAAATCTGACCTGTTGCAGGTGTGTGCAGTGCTTTTCTTTGTGGTGTTGATTCTGCGCCGCACTACCAGTCATCATATGGAACAGATCGCACGGACACTGCCAACGGTGCTTAATTCGGTAACTGGTTGACTCACTCACTCCCACACAAATCGCTGCTGTTAAGATAGAAGAGGCGCGTGTGCCGATCGAGGTGATTGCCGCATTTTGCGAACTGCGCCACATACCCTACGACCGTTTGATTGAAATTTACGTGGACGAGGCGAAAGCACGGGAGGCCACCATACGAAAATACTTGAACAGCAACGCACTGATTCAGCCATTCTTGAAGCGCTCAGACTTCGCGCGCAAAGGATACGCCTGGCAACAACAACTGGTCACTGGTAACAAGCAGCCTGCTCCTACAGAGAAAAAAGCTGAAACTACTTAACCTTCGGTTCTGTGGTGTCACTAGTACTGTGCCTATTAGCATGTGAAATACACATTAGAACTCTGCAGGTATACATGGTATAATAGACATAGGTCCGTCCCAGCTTACAGCAAATCACATAAGTTTCATAACTAAGCACTGGCACGCTCCACCACCTTTTAAAAATTCGCTCATGTCGCACTGAACCACATAGAAGCCTCGTTGTTGTAGCGCCTCGGCGGTTTCAACACAGCCAGTTGGAAGTATAACAGTGTTGCTGCCGACAGCCACTGCGTTACATGCAAAGTTGTTGGCATCGGCCTCAGAGACTGCAATCAAGTCTATGTTGTTCTTCATCTCTCGCAGAGACCTGCTCGAAAAAGCAGCCGGGTAGTAGAGAGCTTGAAATGGATTCAGCGCGCAGAAACACGTGTCCAAATGATAAAACCTCTCGTTTACCAGCTCACACATGACCGTTCGGAATGCGCCCAGCTTGTCTATCTCGTGATAGATCTAGAGTACGTACAGTTATTTGGATGAAACGTGATGAGATAAAATTTACCTCTTTACTGGAACGATATCCAAACCCGGCCCACAACTTGTCAATCGACGAGAAACATGCATCACCGCCACCTTCGAAAAAGTGAGTTTTGTCGCTGTCTTCAACAACAATAAATCCGTTCTCTTGAAACCACTTTCGATAATGCTCTTCTTCTCCTTGTCGCTCCGGATGTCGGAAATGTGCCAGGAATACCTAGAAGCGAACTGTTAACACGCATCACAACTGAATTGGCAAGCACTTTGTCGTTGTAGCTGATGCCGGAATTGCAGCAAAACACCATATCAGGCAGTCCGTTGACCGGCGTCAGAGTGTCGACGGCGACGCCAGATTTGACGATCTCCGTGCGCAGTGCATTCCACTGGTTTTCGGCTTTCACTGCATCTACCTCTCCTCCCATCCAGGGATTGATTGCGTATTCGACTTGGAAGTACCGTGGCGGACACATTAAAACTCGACCGTGAAGCATTTTGTTTCCGTGTCTGTAACACACACTTTACAACAGACTATCCATCAATGCCTCGAAAATTCTGACAAAATAGGGCGAGACTGCGCGTTTCTCAACTACGCAACGTACTGTACTGCACTCTCAGACCAAACACGCCGACAGCCAGATGCACCATAGAAGGTGAAAGTGGCCACTGATAAAGCAGCAATTACCCGAAAAACTGTGTTTACAAACGGACGGCTGATAGAGTCCTGCAAACGCGGCAGTGCAAACATTATTATCTGCTTTCCAAGTGACACCTGTCAAAGATCCCTGTCAACTGGCTTATGAGTAGTGCTGTAAATAAGCGCTAGCTTCAACCCGAAAACTCGGTATTTTCGAAACTTGATTACGTAATCCAGCGCTCGGTTTGATAATACAGAGTTTATATAAAATACTTGTAAAATGTTTATCTAAAATAGCTCGTAATAAAACGCGCTATACAACTACGTAAACGTTAGCCGAATTTATGCCATAAATTCTTATCTTATAGTGACTGTTTTTTGAAAATGCACTTCAGTAATTTTTGCTCATACAAAATACAAAATAATTTGCCATTTATGATGATACAGAATATACCTGTTTTGAAATACGATTTTTGATTCACTGGAATATGGTGGAATGTGTATCTAAAAATGGCTTATTATTTTTAACTTCTGCAGGATCGTTACTGCTTTCAGATAACATGTATGTACTGTATGTATTAAAGAAGTTTATGGTCCGGTCACACACAACAAGAAGTTTATGGTCCGGTTACACACAACACACGCGCAACACAATCACAATCACTCAAAACAACTATGTACTCAATACGAACACACTTGCCTGGAATTTACTCGGAGTATAACATTACTATTTTCTGTTGGCGGAACCATACATGTAACAGGGGGTCTGCCCCCACCCGTCTGACACATGGCTTATTGGAGGACGCAACTTATTGGAATAGTTGGGTTATTGGAATAAACACGGTATTCGAAAATCTCTAAAAAAGGCCAGGAAATCATTTTTGGCCAACACTTTATTTAGAATCTACAAAGCCAAACTAATTTCGTTCTCTTCTTTAGTAGTGCTGTGTCCAATTTGCACCTGAACAAACAGGATATACTATACGTCACCAACTAGATGTACATTGTATATTGCTGTTTACCACAAAATTGGCATTGAAAATTATTTCGGGGGTCTTAGGGGGGTGGGGTACGAAATATTTCATTTTTGAGTTTCGAAATTTATGGACATCCACACGCAAGCCGAGGTTACCGAACAGTAGGACTCTTACTAATTTACATTAAGAAAGACTTGTTATTGTTTAGCACCAGTGTTTACATATCCAGTACTGTGCGGTCGTTTGTGTTGCACTAAACAAACAAGGCTATACACAACGCTCAGGCAACTTTAACTTGGAAGTAATCTGTTTCACTTGAGCTATGAAATTCTGATGATTCGACGGTGAGTCCAAAACCATCTTATGAACTTGATTCAGATAAGTATCAATGGTGTTCACCGAAGCCTTCAATCCAGATTCTGCAAGAAAGTATCTCACAAACTAATAGTATGCATAACAATCTCAGAAAAAATATAAACATGCAATACTTATTCCAATTCTTCAGAGACGTATTTTAGTCACTACACCGATTCTCCCAAAAAACCGTTCGCCACATTATGGGTGAGATGAGGGCAAGCCACCAGGTATTTAACCCCTATCACAACGGTTTGTGCCCAGTTCCGACTTTCCCATTTCCGACTTTCCCATTTCCGACGTTCCCAGTTCCGACTTTTCCCAGTTCCGACTTTCCCAGTTCCGACATTCCCAGTTCCGACTTTTCCCAGTTCCGACTTTCCCAGTTCCGACTTTCCTGAACCTAACCCCTAAACCTGAACCTCACCCCTAAGCCTAAACCTGAACCTCCCACTAAGCCTAAGCCTAAGCCTGAACCTAAGCCCTGAACCTAAGCCTGAACCTAAGCCCTAAGCTTAAGCCTGAACCTAACCCCTAAGCCTAAACCTGAACCTCCCACTAACCCTAAGCCTAAGCCAAAGCCCTGAACCTAAGCCTGAACCTAAGCCCTAAGCTTAAGCCTGAACCTAACCCCTAAGCCTAAACCTGAACCTCCCACTAAGCCTAAGCCTGAACCTAAGCCCTAAGTCTACCCTAAGCCTATGCCTGAACCTAAGCCGTAAGCCTGAACCTAAGCCTGAACCTAACCTCTAAGCTCTAAGTCTAAGCCTGAACCTAAGCCCTAAGCTTAAGCCTGAACCTAACCCCTAAGCTCTAAGGCCTAAGCCTGAACCTAACCCCTAAGCCTAAGCGAACCTAAGCCTACTCATTGAGCATTACGTAGCTACATATTCTTGTATATTTTACCAGAGTCTTGTCTGTATAAAATATAGTGAATGTTATTGTAAAGTCGGAACTGGGAACATCGGAACTGGGAAAGTCGGAACTGGGAAATGTCGGAACTGGGAAAAGTCGGAACTGGGAAAGTCGGAACTGGGAACATCGGAACTGGGAAAGTCGGAATTGGGAAAGTCGGAACTGGGAACACGCCATCACAACAAAGTGGTCCGACCCTGAGCCACCCACCTGAAAACAGACTTTTCTTTTTGGGAAAGGGGCCAACCAGATGTTGCGCACAGACCTTTTTTCCGGTCATGCACGATACGATCAGGAAGAGAAAAAGGGGTGAATCAGTAATATGGCTCGGTGCATACAAGCCGCACGACGTGTTTAACTAGAGAACAGAAAGGTATGGCGGACAGATTTTACCTGGCAACGGCAATGAACCGAACGCTTCGGCAAGTTTGTGCCGCCAGGCATCCAACTGCTTGCAGAGGAGTTGGTTTTGTTTGCGTCTGGTCTCAGTCTCCACCTGTCTCTCTTGTTGGGCCGTCTCCAACTGCTCAATCCGTTTGCGCAAACTCGACTGCTCGTCTTCCAGCTGAGTGACTTGGCGGCGCAACCGACGCAGCTCCGACTCTCGCTCTAACACACTACTCTACACTACCTACACTACAGCAGCTTGCACGGCAACCACAGACCGCTCTTGCACAGTTTTCGAGAATTAATTAGCAACCACCACTCCATTTGGTACCTTTCTGGCTCACACTTCCGGGTCTTTCTTCTAGCCCACAAGCAGACCAGTCCATAAGCGGACTGGACTAGCCCACAAGCGGACCAAAGGCCGCTCTAACTAATCTTAAAAGGCAACCATGCCGCCGGACATGTACAACCGTTTGCCAGATGTGAGCCTTGGGTCATATGTGAATTTTGGAACCTGTGTAGGCTAAGCTTTGACTTGGCAGCATCTATACACTTTTTAACTACGTACATGACCGCGGTGGGTCCGGGGGTTGCCCGGCGTGTCCCGGTTTCCTCCCCTCATATTCCGGTTTCTTCGTTTTTAAAACTCTAGCATAATTTGGTGACTTTTTATCCATATTATTGCAGTAAGCAAGGTTAACGTCATTTTACGGTTGTTTTTATGCATTTGAAATATTTTATTACATTATTACATACATTCGTAAATGGAAAGGTGTAAGCTACATCAATCATGTGGTAGAATTGATTGCCGCTATAGAACACTGCTCGTTTGCTATGTTTACTTTGGAAATGTCGCTAGATCAGTCATGACACTTACATAGAGATGTGGTCCGCGCTCGCTTTTTCAGGTCGCGGCGAGCAGGGCGGACGAGGGCGAAGTTGCATTTTATGATTTGATCATTTTAATTATGACTTTGAAGCTTTTCTAAAAGTGGCACCAATTTCCATGCCAGCCGGGCCGGGCAAGAGAGGGTTGTGGGCCGGGCTAACTTAATTTTAGACCGGCTGCACTAGGTGGGCCAGGCCGAATTTTGCACATCTCTATGACATTTAGACACAAGAGAGGACTAATGGTAGACTGGTACTGACAAATTGAATTGGTAGTATGACCCTCTATCAAGTCCAAGTGACAAGGCTGCATCCACATAATTACTTTATGGTCCGCTTATGGGCTAGCCAAGAGTATGGTCCGCTTGTGGGCTACGACCATACATGTGTAACAGGGGGTCTGCCCCACCCGGCTTAGACCAGACCCCCACCCGGATGAGGACCCCCTCCGATTTTTCGGTCAAGTAATTTTTTGAGCAAATTTTTGCGAGTTTTTTCCGATTTCAGACACAAAAATTGCCAAAACGCCTGTAAAACAACACTTTTTAGCTGTATTTCAGCCCAAATTAGCGGTTTTTGACGACTTTTAGCCGAAAAAATGGTGTTTTTTTGCGATTTTTGAGCCAACCCCTCCCAAAATTTGGGCTTAGACCACCAACCCCCTTCGGCGAATGACCTGTTACATGTATGGGTAGGACATTCGTATATACAGGGTGCCCCAGAATTAGCTGGCACAAAGGAAATCTCAATATCTCCAGAATGGATTGGCGATCTGGTTTGTACAGCAAAAAGGAGGACAAAGTGAATGGCTATCAAGAAAAGAAACTGTTAGCATTAGAATAGTGATGCGCGTACCTGCGTTGTGTTCTAAAAACTGGTCAGTAAATATGGGAATCTCTGAGCCACTGCAGACATTGGACAGGACGCTGTCTTCTGTAGATTTGACCGATTCTTGCTTCTTTGCTTCTGCAAGCAAGTCAGCCGACTAAAAATAGCAAGAGCCAGAGCCACATTGTACCGGGGTCTCGGGGGTTCGGGGTTTGCCCACTTCCAAACTGCCCTACCCAACCACCTGAAGCAGATTTTTATTCCTGGACCCATCTACCCAAAATGGCTCCAACTCCTCAAATTCGGTAGCCCCACCCCCTCATTTTTGGATTTTGCATACCCCAGCCCATTTTTCCGGCCCATGTATGTAGGGTACGCCTAGATGATTTGGAAAATCTAATCTCGTCCCAAGATTCGTGCGGCTTTTGCATAGCAAAATTCCCTGACCTTTCCCTGACTTTTCCATGACCAAAGTAAAAATTCCCTGACCAACCAGGATGAGGAACTGCAACCAATATGAGAAAATCTTGAAAAATTGGCTTTGTAAAAGGCATTTAAACGGTATTCAGAGGGTAAATTTCCGGTTTAAGTAGTAGTATATAAAGTCAGAAGACCGATCTTCAAAAGGGTGTTGTGTAAAGTTCTGACAGGACCATTTGGCGGCGAGATGTTCCTGCTGCTATCAAATTTTTCCCTGACCAGACACTAAATTCTCTGACTTTTCCCTGATTCCCTGATTTTTTAAAATTCCCTGACTTTTCCATGACTCCCTGACTTTCCAGGTTCCGCACGAATCCTGCGTCCCTCTCCCTCGCATTGGTCTCTGACCTTTTCAACACTGCAACTTGAGTGTTTAGAGTAGCACTCCTTTCTTTCGATTTTTTACTATCCCAATCATACACAACAAACATGCCTGACCACCACTCAACGTCATCTCCTGGAATTGCTCAAACTTGCGCCTCCGCCACCGAACCACAGAGCTCTGCTGTTCCTGATTTGGATAGCGGCGGCCTGGGGGTAGGTCACAGCCTGAGGGGGTCAAGCCCCCAGCCCCCCTTATTTGAGAACAAAAACCCCAATACCCATTCGCACTCTACTAAAAAGCGTTTTCTGCAAAAAATAGATGAAGATTTATACTTTCGGCATTTTCGGCAAAATTTTTCGATTTCCGGAATGAATTTATAGGATCTTGGGGCGAAGGTATTTGACCACACAGGAGCAGAGTGAATTATCTGTGAGGGACCTCCAGAGGCCGATTAATGCATTGAGGTAAGTTCGACTTGTTCAATTTCATCCTATACGGGGCAGCGAAATGGACCTTCGGGTCTACTCGTAGGGTCGACTTGTTTGACCCCCCGTCACATCGAATCGAATCGCTACCGTTGGCCTGACATACCCCTAATCGGTGGGTGTCCAAGGCGAGAAAACCCAAACCCACACATAAATGACTCACTCTCAATCTGTTGCTGAAACTTCTTGTAGCTGTCGGTCTGCTTGTAGGCCTCCATCTCCTGTATGTAACGTCTCTTCTCTTCCTCAGCTCTCAGCAGATACTCCTAAACAACCACTACACTACTGACCACCACAGCACAGGAGAGACACACTGACGCTTTTCTTTGACTCCTCCAGCTGCATCCATTGCTGTCCAATGAGAACATTCAGTTCTTGCAGGGACATTTGAAGATTTTGGGCACGAAACTCCGATCTTTTGTCTTTCACAAACAGTACATAACCGCTACGTGCAGACTTGGGTGCATTGCTGTCTTTCAGACTTGATGCAGCACACTTTCGACGCTTCCTTCTCTTTCCACTCTTCTACAGCACAATACTGAAGTCAGACAACAGAGATTTTGTACAACTACTATACTTATCTACAAAAATTTTTGCCTTTTTCTAAATTAAAAAAAAATTTTTTTTGAAAATCGTATCAAATGGGTTCAGCATGCTAGTATCGGTACGGTACTATTAGGCGACGCCGATTAGGCGATGCCGATTGGGCGATGCCGATTAGGCGATGGTACTATTAGGCGACAAAAAAACATTAATAGATAATAGTACCAATTAGGCGTCCCCTCCGATTCACTCAAGGGTCAAGGGCCATGTTCAGCTGTAAGCCTAAAATCGCTATATTTAACTATGCATGGCTAAGTGGCACTAAAATCATGTCTCGTTAATCTTATAACTCGTCAACTTATAGCTAAACAAGGTTATATTCACGGGCCCTGACTGTTTTTAACTCAGATTCTGGCATTTGCCCTTATTCCCCAGCTTGCGTCGAGAACGCGAGCGGCCGTCGTCGGGTCGGCCACCTATATTTCCGGTTGCTATGTTCATTAACACACTGGATGCAGACGATAGCACCAATAAATTTGCGGAAGCAGCTCACAGAGTTTCGCAGCGAGAATTTGATGCGGCGCGTCCATCCATCTGGCGCTTTATAAAGGTTCTACGACATACATACATGGGCCGGAAAACTGGGTTGGCGGTAGTCAAAATTCGAAAATTTTGGGGTAGGCCTGCCGGTTTGGGGGGTCGCGGCGATTTTGGCGTGTGGGCCAGGAACAAAAGTCGGATTCAGGTGGGTGGGTGGGTGGGGTCGTTGGGGTGTGGGCAAAACCCCCGAACCCCCCCCCGCGGCCAATGTATGGCGACATGCACAGAAATCCCGATGCTCTACTTAATGAACGCTCAGTGAGTTGGAATTTATCCATCCATGGTGTTGCACTTATTTTTTAAATGAGTCCTTGAAATTGGTTTGCTATTTTTGTTATGCTTTGTTTTAATTGCTGTTGTGCTGTTTGCATTGTTCTGCAATGTTTTAGTGGTAACCTATGTTGCCGCACGGACTTACAGAAAAAAGTATTCCTGTCGCCTAATAGTACCGCTAAATCGCCTAATCGGCATCGCCTAATCGGCGTCGCCTAATCGGCGTCGCCTAATAGTCCTGCGTCGTGCTAGTATAGGTACTTACAACAAATTTTCCACTTTTGCATCTCAAGTCAGTTTAGAAACCTGTTCGAAAACGACAATACAGGTCTAAACACTGCCTGTAACTGCATAATTTCACCGAAAATTGTTTTTAGAGGCAAATCTAGGTGAATCCTAAGGAAGGATTTCTTAAGCAGTCGCTGTTAGGCTCAGTGCAAACGAAGTATTACGCAGGTAGCTGAATAAAATGTAAACGTTCGCTGCTTCCAAAGAATTTACAAAAAATTGCATGTATGTACTGAAAGAGATTTGTATATAACACACACTAGTCTCTAACCTTCGGTCATTGTTGTTTTATGTAATAAACTTCTCAGTCGCTTCAGTACGTTAATTTTCCCACTTTTTCCATTAATTTGCATATTGATTTTCAAAAAAAAAATTTTTGAGCCTTCAAAAAGCTTTCTTTTTTTAAAAAAAAGTCTTTTCTTAAATTTTTGACCCTAACAACTGTGTTAGAAATACCAGAAATTTTACAAACCAAAAATGTAAAAACCGAAAACACAAACACGCTTACTAATGGCGTTTTCGATTCCGCAGCACAGGCTTCTTTGTCCATACCTACTCTAGTAGATAGACCATTTCGTAATTTTTTTGCGCGGCCCCTTCTTACCGTACCAAGGTGGTGGCAGTCGCTCTTGAACCTGATGAAGTGGTTGCACTGGGCATTTTTGCACTCGTGAATGACAGATGAAACAAAGAAAACAGTTTTGCCAGGTCAGGTCTGTGAGCCAAAATTCCCCAATATTCTGAAAAAATCCCTCAAATAAAAATTAAAAATCCAATAAAATTAGGCTATGTAGAGTCCATTTTCCTTAAATTGTATGTGTCATCATGGTAAAAACTCAGTGAAACAGAATGTTCTTGTAAATAATGGCATAAATAAAATTGCTTTTCTTTAAGTTCAAATTACAAGCGTTTAGACACTCAAAAAAGTCAGCTTTGATTCAAATAAAAATCTGAAACAAGATGTTTGGTGTGACGAAAATTGGTGAGAATTCAGAATTTTTTGCAATGAATGCCACTTTTCATCAGAATTTCTAAATTTTTAAGAAAATTCTGATACAAATCCTAATGCTTAGTCAGAACAAGTTCAGTTAGATTTTTCAAAAATGACCATACAAACAGGTTGTTCTTTAATATAGTTAAATGATTGGTTAAAAAATTGACAGATACAGTGGTGTGCAAAAGTTTAAACGCACCCTGCCTTACACAAGAAAAGCTGACTTTTTGCTGATCGCTATTAACTATATGAAAGAGCAACCTGTTTACGTGGTCATTTTTGAAAAATCTAACTGAACTTGTTCTGACTAAAAATTTGGATTTGTATAAAAAATTTAGAAATTCTGATGAAAAGTGGCATTCCTGACAAAAAATTCTGAATTCTATTTTAAAAACCATTTTTCAATCGATAATTTAAAATTTCTCACCAGTTTTCGGTCACACCAAACATCTTGTTTCAGATTTTTATTTGAATCAAAGCTGACTTTTTTGAGCGTCTGAACGCTTGTGATTTGAACTAAAAGAAAAGGAATTATTTTTATGTCATTATTTATACAAGAACAGTCCGTTTCGTTTTCGGCCGTTGACAAACCGATATTTTAAAGCACCATAGCACTGGCAAACACCAACAGATATACATGTACTGGGGAGCTTACCCACTAGCTACAAAGGCCAAACCCCCTCACCCCTAGACAGTTTAGGGACCCCCAACCCAAAAATGCAACTAGCTACTAGTAGTGACTCCAGTACTCAGAAACTGGCTAAGAAATAACTGATTTTCAGAGTAAAATTAGCTTGAAAAGCCTTTTGAAACCAACTAAATTTGTAAGTAGAATCAAATAAATTAACTAAACTAAAATTTGGCGTTTCCACTGCAGATGTTTAAGAGATATCGATGTTTTTGGAAGCTCTTTTTATCGTTTTTTTCTACGTGGGTATATTTTGTGCCGCCGCTACGTTGCTTACACCTACCTATGCCAAGTTTTTTTAACGCTGCCCTGTTTCAGTTTTCAACATCAGTGGTTATTGAACTTTCGGGTTAGGTTTAGCTGGGGGAAATGGGTCACAAAACAAGTTAGCAGCAAAAACAAATGCTTAACACTAGGGTTCCGACGATATATCGATATCGATATCGAAAAGTCGATATATCGACCCTTTTTCCAATATCGATATCGATATCGATATCGCGATATTTCGCATCGATATTTTCGATATTTTTGTGTGCGGAAAAGTAGGAAAAAACAAAACTGACACCAACTTTATTTCTCTGGAACAGCAAAAACAGTTTTTCCTGCACAACTAAAAATCGATGGTATAGTCAAAACCTAACAGTGGCATGATAGTTCTCAGAAACATCAATTTCTCGGCATTCTCAGCTTTTAAACAGCAACGCTTAGGTTCTTAAACGTTGTTTGCAGCAACACTGAAGAGCTGCTCACTCTGCAGACTTGAAGCAGGAGGGCAGAAGCAGACATGGGCTAGCATTTTGACTGAGGGGTGGCAAATTTTCAAATCCTGAGGGGGTACCGCCGGGCTGATGGGTGGTTGAAAGGATCATAAGGAAAAAAATCAGATTTTTACTAAAGTCAAGCTTTTTGGTTTATTTATCATTAAAATAAGTTCAAATACGCTATTCTGTCTGAGCTCATTTATGCCTAATGAGGGTGGGGCATCGGCCAGAGAGGTCAACCTTTTCATTGAAGGGCTTCAGAAGGGTCACTACCTTTTCTGCATTCCCTACTTAATTGATATCAGATCGCTGATTGCATCAGTGCTTGACTGATAAGCAGTGAGAGCAATTTGCTCTTTTAAATTTTCACATTTTCTTGCATAACTATAAATATCGATATCGATATCGATATCGATCGATATTGAGCTGAAAATATCGATATCGATATCGAATATCGACAAGTTTTGATATCGTCGGAACACTACTTAACACAACAGTCAATAATATGCACCTACAACGATCGTAAAAATTGGTTGACTGACTGACAAAAAGCTTAAAAAACTCTAAAATTATTGACCACAAAATTCCCCAAGATTTGACAAAAATCCCACAAATTAGTTCGCCATTCCCCAAACGAAATTTCTCCACAAAAACGAAAAAACTCCCCTGTTCTTTACGTGGAGCTAGAAGATCGTGTCGTCTCGTGGACCCGGTGCTTTCCATTCATTTACATTCATGCAAAACACCTTTCGTGAGCATCAAATGCAAAAACTACGGTAGCTGCGATTGATTTTTTTTATTTTTGTTGGTAATATCGAATCGGCGCAAAGCGCAAAGTGGCGCAAATTTTTCAGCCCTTGCGTGAACATCTAAGATACTGTAGCCCGCGAAATTTAAATTATATTGTCCTTCTCTTAATTTGTCATTGAATGATTGTCTCAGGACCATTTCTCATTATTATCCTATGACTTGCTGACAACAGATCCCACCTTGACCCTGCAAGAAGAGCATCGCTTGTACCTGAAAGAACAGCTCGGAAGAGACAGTTTTCCTCTGTCCCACAAACAGTGGACAAAGTGCGTCTGATACGCTATAGCCACCTGGGCATATCCATACCGTATTACTACAGTACTATCTTTTGCCAATTTTCTATTACTACTGTACATGTACACGTTCACGTACACGTACTACTGTTCACGTGGTTCGGATACTTCTGAACTTCTCAGTGTTGCGTTATTTGTATGCATTAATACGCATTCTAATTCATTAAAATTTCGTTGACATTCTGAACATAAAGAAAGCGCTTGAGCAAACAGAAATCGAGTCGTGTCTCGTTAATCCGCACAAGATTTGCGGTTCCAACTAAAGTTCAGGTATGGTAAGTAACGTGATACGTAATCCTGATTTTGTTAAACAGAACAAAATCCAGGCGTTGTTGAATTTAGATGTGGAATTTCAATTGGATTATACTTTCTGTTAACTCAGAATGTGTTTTTTGCCTTTCTAGAGACTGCATGAGGCGGCATAGAAAAATAGAACTCCATGTGCAACTAATAAAAAAGTTGCAATTTTAAAGTATGACCCGAAAAACAGTGTTAGCAGCTTTGATTCGTTAATCCGGAGCTTCGCGAATCTTAACAAATTTAGGCGGTCCGAAATTGTCCGGATTAATAAGGCAGAGCCGTACATGAAAAATGGTTTGAAAGACTACTAACCAGTTCAAGGTTTTAATGTAAATGATTCCCGGTCCATTCCTCCACCCGCGGAAATAGCCATTTTTAACGTGAAAAGCTAAGATTGAAGCTAGGCCTAACCTACCACCAAGGCTTTTATTACAGTCAGGCACTTAACGCCGTTTATGGCACCGACACCATATAAGGTGCCGGTACCATATATGGTACCGGTACCATAGATGATGCCCCCACGTTCGACGACTGTGGTACCATATGTGGTACCACAACCATATATGATACCCCTACCCATGGCCATGGGTGCCGGTACCATATATGGTGCCAGTACCATATATGGTGACTGACGGTACCATTACCATATATGGTAGGAAATCTGAACGGAGTCGTACCATATATGGTACCGGTACCGGTAACAACGCGAAGGTGACGGTACCATATATGGTACCACTACCTACGGTACCGGACCGGTACCATATATGGTACCGACACCATAAACCATAAGTGCCTGACTGTATTAGTAAAGTCAGTGTGGTCGGCGGGTGGGGGAATGGGCTTCCTCCAATGTAAATGGGGGTACTGAACGCACATGTAAAGTTTTCCCCCATTAGCGCTACCGTAAAGTTGCCCTTTGCGCCGATTCGATATTACCAACAAAAAATAAAAAATCAATCGCAGCTACCGTAGTTTTTGCATTTGATGCTCACGAAAGGTGTTTTGCATGAATGTACGGTGGTAAGCACCGGGTCCACGATCTAAAAACGGTTTGTTTTAGACAGAGAACGTGCCAAATTTTAAAGAATTTTTACTGTTTCTTGTATTTTTGGGGAATCTCGTTCCAGTGCTATTATTTTCCATGCTCTTTTTTTCTGGCGTCTATTCCGTTCCGCCTATCTTTTTAACTTAGAACAGAAAACATTCTTTTAGGACCTTTTGAGGGGGCAGACGTTCATGCAGGATAGACTGCACACCACGACCCCGAAGAGGAACTTCTGACGTGGATTTGAGCAAAGGAAAAGAGTAATAATGATGTACATATCTGAAAATGTAATTGGGTTGACCAAAAGAAAGTGCGGTGATTGGTTAGTCGAAAGTGGGCTGGGCATTAGTAGTAAGATAGTTTTGCTCGGGTGCAATGCAAGCCTATCTTACACACGGATGTAACGGAAATTATTAGGACTGCAGCTGAGGAGCTAAACTTCTGCTGTTTAACGAAGTTATTGGAACTCTAAACTTCTGAAGTTTTTGGTCAATAAAGCTTTATAAACTATGTAAAGCGAGTCGCTACAAGCTGCTTTGCTCGTGTCTGAGGATTTTCCAGACTACTTTCATTTATCTAGGCCGTATCAAGAATGTTGAAATACAAACTGCACACACAAATGCGGGGCCAAAAACTATTTTCTGGTTGAAAAAATCTCCATAAAACACTGTAACAACGGCATACTGAACGAAAACTGAAGTCGAAGCAAAAATTTATCTTTGTGAA
>JASANB010001559.1:0-126375 GCA_030248155.1 Sabatieria punctata
TAGCCCTTCGTTCAGTTACGTATTGCTATAAGATATGACTAGGGCGGGTTGCAGACGAGCTATGGGGCGCCAAAGGAGGCCAAAAAAAATTTTTTTCCTCAAAAGTGAAATTGGACTACGTAATCTTAAAGTACTCAAAAAGTTATGTAAAATCCTCAATTGTCAACTTCAAACTCCAACTGGTAAGTTAGAAATGCGAGTTTGAAATTTTGATCCCATAGTTAAAGAGGGTTTGTTCCACTTTCCTCCGTTCCAGTTTCCTCCGTTCCACTTTCCTCCTTTCCACTTTCCTCCGTTTCACTTTCCTCCGCCCATATTCCACTTTCCTCCGTTTTGAAATTTTAGCATTATCTAACGAGTTTTTGTTTCCACTTGCCTAAAATCAGCTTTCGGACCGATAAATGAGACGGTATAAGTGTTTGGCAGATTTAAGACAAGTGTGTACAAGTATGTTCAGTGCTGCTATATGAGTGCGTGATCTTTGCCAATAGAGTGGAGGATTTTCTGCTTCTCGGCTCTCTTTGTTGGCCTTATATTATGAAGGCGTAAATAGGAGCGGATTAACGATCCATGAGCTGGCCGGTAGCCTAGGGCTCATATCGCAGGGCTGTTTGTTTTCCGGAAAAAAACTCAAGCCGGTTTTTTTCCGGTTTTTTTCCTGTTTTTTTCCGGTTTTTTTCCAAAAGTCATTTTCCGAGATGACAGAAAAAAATTTTTAACAATCGCTTTTTATTGCAGAATTCAACGAAATAGCGTGAGCCTTATTACAAAATGCACTAATTTCATGTTTTAGAGTAGTAATTTGATTTTAAAACACCAAAAATACAATAATAAAAGTTGCCTGAAAATGGTACCAATATTTTTTGCGAAAAACAGCTAGGTTATGCCGTGGAAATGCTTGTAAGGCTTCTATTAACGTAAATTCAAAGCATTGGAAGCGAATTTAACCAGTTATTGTGCCTATTTCCTTAAAAAACTTACTTGAGTTTTTTTCCGCATTTTAGTTTTTTTCCGAGCCCCTAGGAAAAAAACCGGTTTTTTTCCGGAAAAAAACGAAAAAAACCGAGGGAAAAAACCGACCCAACAGCCCTGTCATATCGTTATGTCAACTAATCTGTTCGGACAATGGGTAATTATGTATGTCTGGGGCTGATAGAGGGTCATTGAGCTGTTGTTTTGTTTAGAGATTGGGGAGGGGTTACTACCAGTAGATCGGAACTACGTAGTTATAACGGCTGACGAGATTATTACTTTTCAAACTCAGTGAGGAAAGCCGGCCGTTTTTTATCGCGGTCATCAATTCTTTCAACCAGAAGTGAACCCTGAGGTCAACCGGATGCATTGGCGTCGTAACACAACCAACAGATACAACGGCAAGCTATAGACGAACATGGCTAAAACTGAGGTTTGTTTACATATTTATTTAAGTTGTTATTTTGTTTATTGTTTTGTTAAGTTGTGTAATTCAACTGTCAAACACTAGTTTGTTGTTGCAATGCAAAACTCATGTAATTTGTGTGCTGTCTAGTGATGTATTTGTGAGACTCCAATTCGATAAAGCCTACTATAATTCGCTAAACTATGTCCCAAATGCAGTTACAATTAGTATAGGAACCAAAACTCGTTAGATAATGCTAAAATTTCAAAACGGAGGAAAGTGGAATATGGGCGGAGGAAAGTAGAACGGAGGAAAGTGGAAAGGAGGAAACTGGAACGGAGGAAAGTGGAACGGAGGAAAGTGGAACACGCCAGTTAAGAGAGCCGATTTTCGCGGGCTTATATCTCGAGCGTGGAGCGTCGAATTCGGTATTCCTTTGAAGTGGTTTAACAACTCATCAAGGGGTATCAGTGCACCAACTTTCAACGTCCTGCGCCTAAGTTTCAATTTTGGGTCTGAATAGGGCAAAGGTGCAAAACTGGATCAGTTCAGAGACTGACTCTTAATGTATACTGAATGTTGGTTTAACGTTTGATTTTAAGTCTACGACCGATTTATGAGTGCTCAGTCTGGCGGTTAAGAAGTGCAGCTGTTAGCAAAGTATCAAGAGTTTGACGGCCAGCTAGTGTTGTTTAATACCGGAGTTTTCAAATGCGTATGCGTATGCGTATGCGTATACGCATTCCAATTACAAATGCGTATGAGTTTGCATATACGCATTGCAAAAACTAATGCGTATTTTGCGTATTGCGTATGCGTAATGCGTAATCTCAGAAACATTCAGAAATTTCACTGAACGGAAGTTTTGGCTGTTTAGGTAGGTGGCTATAGTATGCTGTTTAGGTATCCAACTTTACAATCCAATTTTTCAGACATACTTGAGGCTTGATGATAAATTCCTGTCCTCAAAGAACTGCAGTATGATATGTACAGTACGTATGCTGTCAACAGGCAACAGATTTATGCGCTTTCCTACAAAAAATGGTGGAATGTTGATTGCTAGGCTGGCAGCTTTCAACCGTAATATAGACAGTGGAAACGCAAACAGATAGCCTGAGCATACAACACAACCATACATGTAACAGGGGGTCTGGGGGTCTGTCTCCCACCAGACTTGGGCCGGATCCCCCAGATGGGGACCCCTACCCGAGACGATTTTTCCGACCCCCGTCCGACTTCCTGGTAAGTAATTTTTTGAGCAAATTTGCGATTTTTTTGCAATTTTAGACACAAAATTGTCAAAATCGCCTGTGAAACAGCACTTTTTAGCTGTATTTCAGCCAAAATTAGCGATTTTTGGCAATTTTTAGCCCAAAAATTGCGATTTTTTCGATTTTTGAGCGTTTTTTAGTGCCCACCCCCCACCCCAAAATTTTTGGCTCAGACCCCCCCCCCGGCCGGCGCCAGACCCCCCCAACCCCCCTCCTCCCCCCATGGGCGGATGACCTGTTACTTGTATGGGATGATGCCTCTGCCAGTGGAACCGTTCCAACGACTCTACATGGACACGCTCAAGCTCAACCTCACGGCCACTGGTTACACCTACGTCCTGGTGATAATGGATGCCTACACCAAATTCGTAGTAGCGCAGCCGTTGCTGTATTTCAGCCAAAATTAGCGATTTTTGACGATTTTTAGCCGAAAAACTGCGGTTTTTTCGATTTTTGACCATTTTTAGGGCCCAACCCCCTGCCAAAATTTGGGCTCACACTATCCGCCCGGCCGGCGCCAGTCCCCCCAACCCCCTCCCCTTCGGCGAATGACCTGTCACATGTATGAACACAACTGATGTCACCCAAAACCGTAGAAACTCTAAATTCAAGGATTTGTTGCACGCTTCCTTTCCTCTTAAGACAGCGTGTTTTTAAATATTAGCAAACACAACTTAGTTAAAGCTTTAAATTATCTCAGAAAATTTGTGGTTCCCTCACCCACCACACACGAAAAAACATTGGAAGAATGACCATTTGGTAACAACTTGATCTAAATTCTTTACAAGGCATTCGAAAAGCCAGCTATTTTTCAGACCCAATACGCATTACGCAAAAATATGCAAACTTTTGATAGAATGCGTAATAATATTGCGTAATGAAATTCAAATGCGTATGCGTATGCGTACGCGTATACGCATTCTGAAATGCAATGCGTACTTTGCGTAATGATATGCGTAATGCGTAAACGCATGCAACAGTACGGCCAGCTAACTTAGAGTTGTATTACAGTCAGGGAAATAACAACATATATGGTATCATCAGTACACATATATGGAAACGGTATCATATATGGTACCGGTACACCTACAAGTGGTACCATATATGGTACCCCTTCGATCAAGGCCTCAGGTGGTACCATATATGGTACCGGTACCAAATATGGAAACGGTACCATACATGGAACCGGTACCATATATGGTACCCCTTCGATCAAATCATAAGGGGTACCATATATGGTACCCTTTCGATCGAGGCCTCAGGTGGTACCATATATGGTACCGGTACCATATATGGAAACGGTACCATATATGGAAACGGTGCCATATATGGTACGCTGTCGATCGAGGCCTCAGGTGGTACCCTGGTAGCACCTCAGGCTATACATGTAACAATTCATCAGCCGAACGGGGGAGGGGGAGTTGCGGGGTCTGGCGCCGGCCAGGGGGGGTCTGAGCCAAAATTTTGGGAGGGGGTCCGGCACTAAAAAACGCTCAAAAATGGAAAAAATCGTAATTTTTGGGCCAAAAATCGCTAATTTGGGCTGAAATACAGCTAAAAAGTGCTGTTTTACCGGCGATTTTGGTAATTTTTGTGTCTGAAATTGCAAAAAATCGCAAAAATTTGCTCAAAAATTGCTTGCCAGAAAAATCGGAGGGGGGTCGGAAAAATCGTCTCGGTCTCGAGGGGGTCCCTATCCGGGGGGCTCTGGCCTAAGTCGGGCGGGGGGGCAGACCCCCAGACCCCCCTGTTACATGTATGTCTGAGGCCTCGATGGAAAGGGTACCATATATAGTACCGGTACCATATATGGTACCACCTGAGGCCTTGATCGAAAGGGTACCATATATGGTACCGTTTCCGTATATGGTACCGGTACCATATATGGTACCACCTGAGGCCTCGATCGAAAGGGTACCATATATGGTACCGTTTCCATATATGGTACCGTTTCCATATAAGGTACCGGTACAATATATGGTAACACCTGCGGCCTCTAGCGAAAGGGTACCATATATGGTACCGGTACCATATATGGTACCGTTTCCATATATGGTACCGGTACCATATATGATACCACCTGAGGCCTCGATCGAAAGGGTACCATATATGGTACCGTTTCCGTATATGGTACCGGTACCATATATGGTACCACCTGAGGCCTCGATCGAAAGGGTACCATATATGGTACCGTTTCCATATATGGTACCGTTTCCATGTATGGTACCGGTACCATATATGGTACCACCTGAGGCCCCTTTGCGGTGGAGGTAGGAAGAAAAAGTCTGTCAAAAATATAAGGAACTAATGAATTACATACTAAAACTGTCTATTTTATGCTCAGAATGCCTTCTAAATGCGTTTTTGAAGGCCAAATTTTCAAAATTTTCTCACTACAGGCCATTATAAACTACTAAAGCTTGTAATTTCTGTTAATTTTAAGCTCGGAATGCGTTTTAAACGCGTTTTTGAAGGCTAATTTTGCTAAATTTTCTTACCCTGGTTGGGCAGCGGCCCAACCAGGCACTTTCAAAATTTTACACCCCCCTTTCCAAAATCCTGGACACGCCACTGCTTTCACGACAAACAATTTGACTTTGACGACCAATTTAAGTGTGACTGGTTATGTCAATTTAAGTGTCACCAACTTATACTCTAAAATATAAGGGCTAAAACGGCATTTCTGATTTTCAACTCACTCCCGAACAGTGACATGGATTTTCGTAAACATTAAACAAACGTTTTCGTTATTTAGCCTCTTCAACTGTTTTTCCTTACCATAAAACTTTCGTTTTTACTTTGCAATTGCTAAAAATAGCGATATTCAGCGTTTTTGAGCCATTCTAAATTTGCCGGGCCGGGCCGGGCCGGGCCGGGCTACCCGGCACGAAATGTCAGCCGGGCCGGGCCGGGCCGGGCTGGAAATTTGAAAATCCGGGCCGGGCCGGGTCGCCAAAAAGGCGGCCCGCGCAGTCTCTAGGTACCATATATGGTACCGTTTCCATATATGTGTACTGATACCATATATGTTGTTATTTCCCTGACTGTATTATGTCTGTGTTCTTATTCGGCGCTTTTTCATTTTTCTAAGATTACGAGAAACTGTTTCACACTGCCACCCAAACTGCATTCTTAGATTTACCTTCACAACCTTCAGCCCCTTGTACTTACAAAAATCGCGTTGCACTTACAGAGGTTCTAGAGGTGTTGCACTTTTGCAGGTTTGACTGTATTCCTTTATTACTGTTTCTAATAGTAACACTGTTTATACAGATGAACTGGACCTGGTAGAAGACCTTTCTCTGGTTGGCGCAGAGAAGATCGATGACAAAATTCTTACGCTACAAGTGGACAAGAACAAGAATTACAGCGCAAATTACGATGTCGACGGCAGAGGAAACTTGGGAGGTTGGTTTCCTTAGTTGAGCTGCCACAGTGGTTTGCGGAGAATATGTACTAAACCAGCAGGTAGTACGTATATTGCAGGAGATTGGAGTTGTGCCAACCGCACAATTAAGAAGATGGTAACAGCAGTTGTTCTAATGGTGGTGCACGCTGAACCGGAGCAAGAAAAACGCTATGCACAAATCGCCAAACATTTGTATTACAACCTCAAAGATCTGTCATCGCCGAACCAAGAGTGGTTGACTCACTGCATGCCAGCACATCCCTCCGCCATTACAATGGGCACAATCAAACTGTTGAAACACAGCCACAATGCCTGCGTTTACCTGGACGATCGGTTTATCATTAATGCTGTTAAAACTTTCCTGTGATCTGATTTTGTACCGGTAACGATTTTTCCGTTCAGCTCACCTGAATGGAAAATTTTGAAACGTTCGATTCTTGGCCGTTTGTTATGTAAATGGTCTAGAGTTTTTTGTAGAAACTGTAGTGGCTGACAAATTTGCAAGGAAAAAAGTCAGCTTGTTGTAGAGACCTGCACGGGCCGGGCCTGGTCGCCTTACAGAGGATTTTTAGAGTTTACCGCAAAAATTGGGTTTCCGGACAGGCCGGGCCGTGAAAAAGGCGGCCCGTGCAGGTCTCTAGCTTGTTGGCTCTCAATGATTGTTCAAAATTTACTGCCACTGTTAGGAAAACTCGGTTGTTTCTACCGCTGCTGGTTGGCTTAAATTTTCATGCACTTTGCTTCGCTATCAGTTGACTACCAAATGGTAGTGCAGTACGGTATGATGAAAGTGTGAACAAGTTATAAAACTTGCCAACACAGTTGGTCGAGTGGTTAGGCCACCGACTGCTGTGTGCGTGTGTAGCGAGGCGACTGCACACGTTCACCCCCTCGGCGCGGCCCGTGTTAGTCGCAAAGAGGAGTCGATGGCACGTCGGCTGGCATAGAGTCACGCGCTGTGCCAGCTGAACTTCTAAACCGCTGACTCACTCCTCTGACCTGGTGTTGGTCTGAGCGCCGGCCGTCTTATCGGTGCCAATGCAGGAATTAAATCTGCCTCCTCTTGGCCCATCTACACAGCCGTCCCCTGGGCGTATGTTCTGCGTGCAGCCAGTTTGTTATCGTTGCCAGTATGCTGATTGCTGCATCTGGGGCATGGGGCGTGTTGATTGTTCAGCCCCCGTGCCAGGTAGTCTTACCTGGTTAGTTACTAACAATACTAAACTTTAAAAAAAAGTTATAAAACTTTAGGAAAAGTCTTCTGGCATGTCTGTTAGCGCACTATTTATGTACAATGCACTTCACCTATGAACAAGGGTGTCAAAAATGGAAGCATTACTATTTCCTGCCATGTCCACAAATGTTCTGAGATTTGGAGAATGTTTGCTAAACTCTGGGACAATTTATATGTGCTCAAATTTCATGCACTGAGATTAGATTCTCAAGGAAATGTAGAATTCGTAAGCATCTGTCTGTTTTTTTTAAATTGCACAGGAGATAAGCAGTTCTTAAGCAATGTTAATCCGCATATAATTAATCTCAATTTATGAAATTTAGCACATAAATCCCACAGTTAAGCGAACAATTTTCCAAACTTCAGGTCGTTTGGGGGAACATTTGCCTAAGTGACAGAAAAAAGAAAAAGTTTCCACTTTAACAAATAAAACTTCCAGTATTTCGTGACCAATGCTTTTAAGAGTCAGTCTCTGAACCGATCGAGTCTTGGTCCTTTGCCATATTCAGACCCCAAAAATGAAACTTTGGCGTGGAGGGCTCAAAGTTGGACGACTAGTACGTATGGATAGGTTATATAACAACCGCAAAGGATATCCCGATTCGACGCTCCACGCTCGAGTCCGGCTTACTGAAAATCGGTCCGCTTAACTATGGGACCAAAATTTCAAAATCGAATTTCTAGCGCACTAATCAATGTTGGGACTTAAAAATTGGGGTTTAGGGTGACTTTTAGAGTACTTTCAGAATCAACGGTCGAATTCCATTTTCAATGAAAAAAATTTTTTTTTCGACCCCCTTTAGAACCCCCTAGCTCGTCTGGAACCCCCCCCCCCTACACCGTTTTTTTTTATTTCCAGAATATTGTAGCGCTATCAATTCCCTACAGTTTGGTATAAGCCACATTAGCTGACCCGTGGAAGAAAGTAAGTGAAATATAGCTTCAAAGTTGAAAAAATCTTCAAATTTTTAGTTTTGGTACTGCACCAAAATTTCCTGCTGGAGTTTCAAGCGCACTAATCAGTGTTGGCACTTAAAAATTGGGGGTTTAGGGTAACTTTTAGAGTACTTTCAGAATCAATGGTCGAATTCCATTTTCAATGAAAAATTTTCGAATTTGGAAACCCCTAGCTCGTCTGGAACCCCCCTACACCGTTTTTTATTTCAGAATATTGCAGAGCTATCAATTCCCTACAGTTTGGTATGAGCCACATTGGCTGACCCGTGGAAGAAAGTGGTGAAATATGGCTTCCAAATTTGAAAAATCCTCAAATTTTTAGTTTTGGTACTGCACCAAAATTTCCTCCTCGAGTTTCTAGCGCACTAATCAGTGTTCGGACTTAAAAATTGGGGGTTTAGGGTAACTTTTAGGGGAGTACTTTAAGAATCAATAGTCGAATTCCATTTTCAATGAAAAAAAATTTTCGACCCCCTTTGGAGCAATATTCTGATATAAAAAAAACGGTGTAGGGGGTTCCAGACGAGCTAGGGGGCTCCAAAGTCGAAAATTTTCATAGAAAGTGGAATTCGACCGTATTCTGAAAGCACTTAAAAGTTACCTAAACTTACAATTTTAAGTCCCAACACTGATTAGTGTGCTAGAAAACGTAGAAATTTTGGTGCAGTACTTTAAAATTTAAGATTTTTCAAATTTGAAGCCATATTTGCACCAATGTGTACTACCAAACTGTAAGTGACTAATATATATTCTGAAATAAAAAAAACGGTGGCAATAGAAATTTAGGGGTCGAAAAATTTTTCATTGAAACGGAATTCAGCCCTTGATTCTGAAAAGTACTCTAAAAGTTACCACAAACTACAATTTTGTCCAACACTGATTTGTGCGCTAGAAATTCGATTTTGGAAAATTTGGTCCCATGGTTAAGCGGACCGATTTTCAGAAAACCGTATCTCGAGCGTGGAGCGGGGTCGAATCGGAATATCCTTTGCGGTGGTTATATAACCTATCCATACGTATTAGTCCTCCAACTTTGAGCCCTCCACGCCAAAGTTTCATTTTTGGGGTCTGAATACTGAAACTCGATTGGCCCAGAGACTAACTCTTAAATTTCGGCCAAATAGAGCAAGGATTCTGGAAAGGTAGCTGAAAGCAAAGCTGTAGTTTAAACTTGGCGGGTTTATGCGGTCATGTGATGATACTGTATTTCGCGTCAAGTTTAATCTTCCTATGTCAGGCAGCCAAGGGCGCGGCCATTTTGTGGAGCGTCTCGAGCGGACACCGAATCCAGCCGAGACCTCGAACAAGCAATTCGTGTCGAGAAATCATCAAGGTGCGTGCGCCAAAAATTTATTAGAAATCCATCAGAACAGTCTTGCCGTTATGGACTATTTTAGGAGCTGTTATTGCACTGCGTTGGAAGCGCAATTATTATTAATTAATAAAACCGAATCTACCACCATCAATGCCTCTTACCCGAGGTAAAAAAAGTTGGTCAATTAATAAAACAGAATGAACAGATCTTTTCTATCATCTTTCTCAGGCAAACGGTCTTCGGCACCTCCGGAACCGAGTCCCACTCCGGTGCCGGCCACGCGGTCCAGTCGCCGAAGTCAGGCGGCTTCAAGTTCCCCTACCAAAGCCGATTTGGCCCCTTCTCCTGTTCTTTCCAAACCACTAGAACCAGCGCCGTTGCGGCGCAGAGGTGGAAGGGGTCAGAAAACGCCACCGGAACGGGTTGTGAACCGGCAGCCAAACAGTCGAGACTGACTGATGAAGAGGAGAAGACGAATCAGCAAGCTGAGACGGAAATTGCAGCCGCCTCTGTGCAGATCTCTGAAGCAGTGGAAGAAGCCGGTCGGTTGGCTGACACGCCCGAGGTCGATGTTATTGTAAAGGAGAGCAAGGTGGAGAAGCAGGGTGGGTTCGATTTGGATGAGTTAAACTAGGGGCGCAAATGGTATAAAAATAGCAGATGGTAAATGGTAGTTTTTGACCAAGCAATAGCGAATTGTTTTCCAAACAGGTCGCAAGCAAGCTTGACTATTTTCCAAGTAAAACGGAAAATGAGCGCAATAGCTGTAAAAGAGTTTGCTAGTTCGCAAAATAAACAATATTCTTAGCTACAAGCAGACATGGGCTGGCATTTCGGCTGAGGGGGGTAGAATTTTCAATTCCTGAGGGGTGAGGGCTGAGGGGGTAGGAGCGCCTGAGGGGGCTGAGGGGTAGTAAGCGAAAAAGTCCCATTTTTGGTTAAAATCAAGGTTTTTTGGCTTAGTTTTCATTAAAATAAGCTAGTCTGAGCTCACTTACACCTAATCCAGGTATATTTTAATTATAATTTTCAATACAAAATTCTTCCAAAAATTTCTGAGAGAGAGTAGCGGCCGGCTGGTGGGCATACATGGGCCGGAAAAATCGGAGGGGGGGGGGGGTAGAGGGGTTGAGACCTCGGGGGGGGGGGGTCCCCCGGAAAAAGGGCAAAAAACGCCTATTTTGCCTTAAATAAGCGAAAATTTCCCTTAAAAAGGGGGGGGGGGTGGGTGGGGGAGGGGGGTATGGCCGGCCGAGGGGGGTATGGCCGACCGAGGGGGAGGGGTATACCCCCCTTACCCCCCGGCCCATGTATGCTGGTGGGGTGTAGGTCAGAGCCTGAGGGGCCAACCCCCCTGAGCCCCCCTTTGCCCATGTCTGGCTACAAGTATAATTCTTGACCCAGCTGAACAAGTATTGTGGTGTCAGAGGTCTTGGCATTAGGTATTTGTAGTATTCTTTCTTCGCACTCATCTGAAGTACAGGATGGCCATTTATCTATCTGTCACAGGTTTTGTTACCTCACTGTAACTTTTGCGTTCGTCCATAAATTTCGCTCAACTTTTAAGACAACCTGCACAGGTCCTCAGAATTTTTACTCACAAAGTTTTGGCTAATTCTCTCACTCCAACCACTAGTTTAAAGCACTATCACATGGAAGTGCATAACTTGCGGTTGAAGCGAACCACTTGGCCAAAACCTTGTGAGTAAAACTTCTGAGAATCTGTGCATGCAGATTGTGTTGAAATGTGAGCGAAATTTATGGACGAACGCAAAAGTTACAGCAAGACTAAACCTGTGGGCCATCCTGTAGTAAAAAACTTTCCCAAAAAGTCGAGCACGCACACGTAAAGCCTTTGACTGCAGTGGTGCGAATAGACGAAACCGATGAGACAGTTGTGGTGACGGAGGTAGAGGCTCCTTCCCTTGACCACGTCCCAGAAGAAGAAGACGAAGATGATCCCGTGGCGGAGGCTGAGGCAGCTTTGGCCGAGGCGTTGGCAGAGCAGATGGACGAGCCTCCAGTGCTGGAGCCGGAGCCTCAGCAGCTGGAAGAAGAACTGATGATGACTGGAGACATGAGCGAGGACCACAGCTCACTGGTGCACCGGCCCAATCAGAGACTACTCTTCTCTGGCTCTGTAATCTTTGCTCTCTCTTTGTTAGACAAGTCTGTCCACTGTCTTTTTTTGTATCTCAACTCTACTGAACTACTTTTATCGTGCACCATACAGGTCCGGTTACCTGCCCTGCTGAGTAGGGATGTAGTCAGTCATACATGTACTGGGCGGTTTGGGGGTTGGCCCCTGCTGGAAAGGCCAAACCCCCAACCCCGAGGCAGCTTAAGTGACCCCCCGACTAGTAGTGGCCCCAGTACTAACAAACTGGCTCAGAAATCACTAATTTTTGGCCTAAAATTCGCTTGAAACCCTTTTTAAACCGAATTTGGCGTTTCCTTCCACTGCTGATATTTAAGAGAAATCGGGGTTTTGGAAGTCCTTTTTGAAATTTTTTTGCTTGTTTTTAGCTCTAAAACGCTATTTGGCAGCTTAAAACAGCCACTTTTACCGTCCTTACTGAAAAAAACGTGCTAAAAACGCATTTCCAGGTGTTTTGTAGCCTTTTGAAACTTTGGACCAAAGGGGGAAAGGGAAATAGCGTTTTAGAGCTAAAAAAAGCAAAAAGTGACAAAACGGGCTTCCAAAAACCCCGATTTCTCTTAAATATCAGCAGTGAAACGCGAAACTCGGTTTGCAAAGGTATTCAAGCGAATTTTAAGCTAAAAATTACTGATTTCTGAGCCAGTTTGTTAGTACTGGAGTCTCTACTGGTGCTTGTATTTTTTGGGTCGGGGGTCCTTTAACCTGTCTCGAGGCGTGAGGGGGGTTTGGCCTTTCCAGCTAGGGGGTAGCCTCCACACCCCCTAGTACATGTATCGATACCACCTGTAGAAGGGGTTTAGGCTAGCCCCAGCTAGAACAGCCTACTCCCTCCCCCACCCGGGGGTGCTCCCAAAAACGCACGTCTGACAAGCGCGGGATACGATCAGTTCGCCGAAATTACTTCGCCGAAAATCGGTTCGCCGAAAAAGTTTCGCCGAAGGTTCAGTTTGCCGAAGGTTCAGTTCGCCGAAGGTTCAGTTCGCCGAAAATCAGTTCGCCGAATGATCGGTTCGCCGAAGATTCTAGGAAAATAGGCCCCCAGTCTGAAAAGTACGCTTTTTTAAGCTGAGAGAAAGTGAAGTGAAACCTAGGTGGCGCTGGTGACGTTCCTGGCCGGCCTGGCCCGCCATAATTGTTTGTGTCCATTGTTTGAAATGACCCGAGGGCAGACATGGGCAAGGGGGGCTGAGGGGGTTGGCCCCCCTCGGGCTCGACCTACCCCCCTCAGCCGGCCGCGACCCCCCTCAGGAATTTTTGGAAGAACTTTGTATAGAAAATTATGATAAAAATATGCCTGGATTAGGTGTAAATGAGCTCAGAATAGCTTATTTTAGCTTATTTTAACCAAAATAAGCCAAAAAACCTTGATTTTAGCCAAAAATCGGACTTTTTGGCTTACCACCCCTCAGCCCCCCTCAGGCGCTCCTACCCCCCCTCAGCCCCCCCTCAGGAATTGAAAATTCTGCCCCCCCTCAGCCGAAATGCTAGCCCATGTCTGCCCGAGGGTATAACTACCCCTCCCCAACAAATGACCCTGGTCCACCAGGTCACTCTGCTTGTAATAATCGGACGTTGTGTGCCTTAAGGTGGGTTCACATGGTCGGCCGGCGTCGGCAACGCGGCAACTCGGGAAATCGACCCCAATTTGAGTACACACATAAGCGTACAGCAGTTCACATAGTCTGTAGTGCGTCTGGAGCCGTTCCAGACGGCTAAAGACTTGCCGATGATTCGCCCATGAGTTCGGGCTAGGGTCAAGTTTAGGATTAGGCTTTGGAAGACCAGCTTAAAGAAGCGTACTTTTCAGACTGGGGGCCTATTTTCCGAGAATCTTTGGTGAACCGATCATTCGGCGAACCGTACAGTCGGCGAAGTGATTTTCGGCGAACTGAACCTTCGGCGAACTGAACCTTCGGCGAACTGAACCTTCGGCGAAACTTTTTCGGCGAACCGATTTTCGGCGAAGTAATTTCGGCGAACTGAACCCAACCCGACAAGCGCATGTTCCAAAAGCGTATTTGTTCAGCAGTCGATTCAACCGGTGGTAATGGAAGGACTGGTGGAGACGGAGGAGGGAGTGATCTTGGCAGAAGCAGACGACTTCGGAGACGACGTTTGTAACCATTGAAAACGAGAGCAGTCGGTTCTGAGAAACCGGTTACAGGGCGTTATGATGCCGGACCTGCGCACGGTGGAGTTCAACTTTCTCGACAACAAGAACATCTGCTGCGGTCTGTGTGGAGAGATCGTTCCCTATGAAAGTCTGATGAACGACCATCTGCCCAATCAGCACCCGGAGGTACTGGGCGACGGAGATATGACTATGGAGGTGGGCGTTTCTATTGGTTACTGGAGAGTGTGCTCCTTTGGGTAGCCTGTATTAACCATAGATAACGGTGTACCCAGCAGTTTGCAAAGGTCTGTCTTGTGTAGGCTTGGCTAGACCGCTGTGCAAGTAGGTCGGGAAAATTTTGGAATTGTTGGCCTTCAAAAACGCAATTTAGAGGTATCTGAAATGTAAAATTGACAAATAAACAGTTTTCTGGTTTGATCTTCTGTGCGACCAGGACTAGAAAATTTGGATAAAGTAGACTTAACAACGCATAAAATGACTGGGTGTGGGTCATATTTTATTAGTTTCTGTTATTTTGTCTAATTGTCCTTACTACCTCCACTCACACTTGGGCTAGCATTTCGGCTGAGGGGTGGTAAATTTTCAAATCCTGAGGGGTAGCGGCGCCTGACAATGTTGAGGGGATGGTAAGCCAAAAAGTCCGTGTTTTACTAAAATCAAGTTTTTTAGACGTATTTTCGCTAAAATAGGATAAAACAAGCTATTCTCAGCTCATTTGCACCTAATCTAGGCAAACTTTTACCATAATTTTCTATACATAATTCCTGAGGGGCATGGGCTGCCTGACTTGACTTTGGCCAGTTTATTTTTAATTTTTCACCCTAACAACTGTGAGGAGTAACCCCCTAGTTCATGTATGAAGGAACACTGTTATTGGAGCTAGAAAAGCAGCACCACTCTAGAAACACAGTAGGTATTATAAATAATATTACAGGCTCCGTAAAAATTCAACCAGTAAGATTTTTTGCTGTAGCAACCGCAAACCTCAACCTATTTGAATAAATTCTGTTTTAAATATTAGATAATAAATTCTTGACAGATTGATGAAATTTTCATTATTTTACTCTGCTTAGTTCATGAGATATTGGCTCTCAAAATCAAAGCAGTGATTTTGCGGTACGCTACTATTAGGCGATGCCGATTAGGCGACGCCGATTAGGCGTTGGTACTATTAGGCGACAAAAAACATTAATAGATAATAGTACCAATTAGGCGGCCCTTCGGAATCAGTCAAGGGTCAATGTTCAGCTGTAAGCCTACTGTAAATGCGCTATTTTTAACTGTGCACTGTCCTAAGTGGCACTAAAATCATGTCTCGTTTATCTTGTAACTCGTTAACTTATACCTAAACAAGCCACCTGCCCTGACTGTTTCTAACTCAGATTCTGGCATTTGCCCCTATTCTCCAGCCTGCGTGGGTCGTTTGGGGGGTCGAGCCCAAGTTGGGTGGTGGACAAACCCCCGGACCCCCCGCGGCCCATGTATGGGCCTGCCGGTTTGGGAGCCGCGGCGATTTTGATGTGTGGGGTCGGCTTCAGGTGGGTGGGTGGGTGGGGTTGTTTGGGGGGTAGAGCCCAAGTTGGGGTGTGGGCAAACCCCGCCCGGACGCCGTTCCTGAAAGCCGTCCACAGTAACGCACAGCCGGCGGGCGCGGCCTCTGGGCCAAAGAAGAATACGCGCCTCGAGGCGCTCCAGTTTACGCCATAAGCGCGTGCACAAAAAGAAGAAAATAACGAACGACGCGAAGGGCACAAGGTTTTGCACTTCTTTCTGCGCCAGGATTACGATTCTTGTTTTGCTTCGCTTCTATACTGGAACTGGATTGATTTACAGTATATGCAATGAATGAATGAGAAGCAGAATAATGGGAACCTACTACCTACAGTATTAAAACAATTAGTCCCTCAAACGTTGCGATGAGTTCAGACGGGCACGAAATGGGATGTTTACCTACTAATCTATCTGCACGCAATCAACGACCCCACAAAAGACAGAGGGCTAAAAAATAATCCGTACTACCATGTACATACCACTTTTGCCGTGCATTACTGCAATTGTTTGTTTTGCATTGATTTTAGATTGGAGGAATGCTATGAAAGCTTATTGGCCGTTTTCTGAACGCCGACTACCTAATTCCGATTCTTCCCCTAATTACTATTATTTTCGCTAACTCCCTCTACCCAAATTTTATAGTTTTCGGACTTCAAATTTTAAACGGCCATCAAGTATTTGAACAAACAGCTGGACCTCCGAAAAAACATAATTCTTCTTGGTACCACGGTATTATTTGTTTGTTTTTGAGTTCCACTGACCTTTCGGACAGCTCAGGACACTCCTCGCTCTTTTTCAGAGCCCTTCAATGGGGGTAGCCCTGTCTACAAACAACCCTCCCCTTTGCTGCCATTAGGTGCAACGGCAGCGCCGGTTCGGTTCCAATTTACCTACTGGCCATCACCGGCTTTCGGCGGTCTGGGTTGGGCTTTACGTCGACTACTTCCAGTAGCTTCGAACCCACAAACAACCGTTCTCACGGATGCTGGGGCCGCCGCGACACACGGAATAGCCTAAACTACCCGTGGCCAAGACGCCACTTATAGCGACCGTATAGACAGTAGCTGTTGCGGTACCAGCCGGTGCGTCGGCAACTGACCCATGCCAAGTTTATACATGTTTCGCCATGCGAACGCGTGTTTTCAAACTTCGCCTGGGTTAAAATAGATAGAGATCATGAAATGAACTGGCTAACAAGTTTACCACAGATGCTGGGTACAAGAAAACGGCACATTTAACAACTGGACTGGAAAACACGCCGCGCAGTTGGTGTTGCTCTTTCGAGGGGAAGGTCGGTCGTCCGCGTCAGGCTTCTTCTTGTTTCTACTGCCAAAGGCACACTGCAGAGCCAGACGAAAAGCACCTCTCTTTCGATATTGCAAGAGCCGACGACGCTTTCGAACCCAGTTGGTCCGAGATCGCTCACCAAACTCAGTCAGCCACTTCACGCCATCTTCTTCCGTGGCAAAGTCTGTGCGGATTTTGACACTGCTGCTTCCAGTCGCGCTATCGTAGACAAATGATTCTATTTCTTGTCTGAAGCCAAGAGGGAGTAACTTTTTCAGATTCACTGAGTCTTTGATTGGAGAATAAGTTTCCATTACTACAAAGCAGAGCTAGCGCAGATAGAGAGAAGGAAACACAGAACAAGAACACCAAGTCAAGAGCAGGAAGTGGACTGTTGTAGTTACTTTTTTTGCGTCGGAAGCTGCGTTAGGTGCGGCGTAAACTGGAGGCGCGTATTCCTCTTTGGCCCAGAGGCCGCGCCCGCCGGCTGTGCGTTACTGTGGACGGCTTTCAGGAACGGCCGCCCGGACCCCCCCGCGGCCCATGTATGGCGACATATGCAGAAATGTTTTTTACTCTATTAATGAGTGCTCCGTGAGTTGGAATTTATCCATCCGTGGTGTTGCATTTATTTTTTAAATGAGTCCTTGAAATTGGTTTGCTATTTTGTTACGCTTTGTTTTAATTGCTGTTATGCTGTTTGTATTGTTGTGCTATGTTTTAGTGGTACCCTATGTAGCCATACGGACTTATAGAAAAAAATTATTCCTGTCGCCTAATAGTACCGTCGCCTAATAGTACCGCTAAATCGCCTAATCGGCCTCGCCTAATCGGCATCGCCTAATAGTCCTGCTTCGGTGATTTTGGCAGTGAACAAGAGGGATTTTTATTATTCTGTTGCACTTCATAACAAAACGGATTCCTACTACTGCTGATGGCTATTGGAGGCTTTATTGGAGAAACACACGTTCGGTTTACTTCACCAGTAACCTCTCGTTAGCAGTAGGAATCTGTTTTGGTGTGATGTGCAACGGAATCGCTCTTGTTCTTTGCCCAAATCTGTTTCGACTTTGAGAGCAACTCTCTCAAGAACTAATCGAAGTATCTGACTAAAAATTTCATCAATCTTTCAAGAATTTATTCATTCAAAATGAATCTTTTTTTGAATGAAAGATTGGTAAATTCTTCAAAGATTGGTGCAATCTTTATTGATATTCACAGTTTAGTTCTTGAGATATTTGCCTTCCAAGTCGAAACAGATTTTGGCAAAGAACAAGAGCGATTCCGTTGCATTTCATAATAAAGCAGATTCCTACTGCTGGGGCTAATGATACTGTATTGTTGAAGTAAAGAGTTTCTATGTCATCAGTAAAGCCTCCAAAGCCCTTAGCAGTAGCAGGAATCCGTTTTATTACGAAGTGCAGAATAATAAAAAAATCTCTCTTGTTCACTGCCAAAATCACTGTTTTGATTTTGAGAGCCAATATCTCAGGAACTATTAAGGATTTATTTATCTTTCATTCAAAAATGGATACATTCAAATCGGTTGCGATTTGCGGTTGCTACAGTAAAAAATCAGCGGGCTTGTTTCTCAACGGACACGGTAAAATTGCAGGAGATTCCGTACGAGGAGTGGCTGCGCGAGAAGCTGCGCGCCGAGAAGCGCGCCATCGAGAGCGGCTTTAAGATCAGCGCCTACGAAGCGCCGGCGCGCGTCCACCGCTCGGCCAACCGCGTGGTGCGGCGCGTCTCGCAGATTCGCGTCAACCCCACCGAAATGTCGCTGCCACAGCTGGACGCCGCTCTCAAGAAGAAAATGATAGAGAAGATGGGAAGGAAGGTGCCGGTGACCCTGGTCGACAAACAACACGCCAGATGTGGTCTCTGCAACGCGGTGGTGTCGCTGAATCGCAAGTTCGAAGTCGTTCATCTGGTCAGTTTCTACTTTCTCTGCTGCCCGCGCCGACCTCGACTAGGCCCTCAACTCTGAATCTTCGTTTTGAGATACTGAAATAGCTAGAATTGGCTGTAAAACAGAAGATTTTACAGTCAGGCACTTAACGCCGTTTATGGTACCGACACCATATATGGTGCCGGTATGGTACCGGTACCTAGGGTAGTGGTACCATATATGGTGCCGGCACTATATGGTACCGTCACCATATATGGTACCGGTATGGGTAGGGGTACCATGTTACCACCACAGACCCCGAAGGTGGGGGTAATGGTGTCGGTACCATAAACGGCGTTAAGTGCCTGACTGTGCTACGGTCTAATTACCGACGCAATGATGCAACTCTAGTTGAATTTCTTCAGCTGATCGATCTTTCATGATTGACCGAAACTGTTACTGAGCGTTGGTTTTTACGGGGATTAAGTTTGCTTTTGAAAGCCACCTTTAAGAAGTTCTAAGCAGAGTGAGAGAGAATTGTTTAGGTGCGCCATTTCAACGCCTGGCACCCGAGCGCGCACCGGTGTTCGGGCAGTTGGATGGGCAGAACGCCCAGCAAACAGAACGTTAAGCCTTTGTCCCAGCACGACTTTGCAGTCATCGATAGCAGTAGCAGCACGCCCGACAACCTACAATGTATTTGGTAAGCGGACAGCTTAGATGCTTAGCTTGTGCACATGCACACAACTGTAATAGGGCTGTCTGGGGGCTTTGTCTGCAAGGCACAGTTGTTAAACAATTTTTTGAAGGCAAAGAATTTTAAAATTTGTAAAAAATTGTTTTTCTTTAAGTTGGCTTACTACAGGTCAGGGTTCGTGCGGGACCTGGAAAGTCCGGGAATCGTGAAAAAGTCAGGGAAAAGTCAGGGAATTTGGTGTCTGGTCAGGGAAAAATTTTATAGCGGTTGAAACATCTCGCCGCCAAATGGTCCTGTCAGGACTTTTCACGACACTCTTTTGAAAATCGGTCTTCTGATTTTATATACTACGACTTAAACTGGAAATTTACCCTCTGAATACCGTTTTAATGCGTTTTACAAAGTCAATTTTTCAAAATTTTCTCACATTGGTTGCACTTTCCTCATACAGGTAACAGGGGGGTCTGCCCCCACCCGACTTAGGCCAGACCGCCCCGGATGGAACCCCCCTCCGATTTTTCCGACAAGTAAATTTTTGACCAAATTTTTGCGATTTTTTGCAATTTCAGACACAAAAATTGCAAAATCGCCTGTAAAACAGCACTTTAGCTGTATTTTGACGATTTTTAGCCGAAAAATTGCGATTTTTAAGCGTTTTTTAGTGCCCAACCCCCTCCCAAAAATTTTGGCTCAGACCCCTCTCCCCTGGCCGGCGCCAGAGCCCCCAACCCCCCTTCGGCGACAGTCGGTAAAAGCAAAATGACAAGAAAGTTTTTAAAAAGCTCCTATAAGTGACTTGAATAACAACCTAAAGTCTTTTTAGCTACAAAACTTTTTTTGCTGATTTCTGAGCATGTTTGTTAGTACTAGAGCATACATGGGACGGAAAAAAACGGAGGGGTACGGCTTTTCGGCCAGAGGGTAGGAGAGTATAAAACCGCTTTCCCAAAAAAGGTCACCAAATTGTCGGACGGGGTATGAGCTCAAGTCGGTCTCACCAAAAAAGGTCGCCATAATTTTCTTAAGGGGACAGTTCCTGCCGGCGAGGGGCTATGACCGACCGGTTGGAGTTTGGCCAACGAGGGGTTGGGTCCCCGGCCCATGTATGTTCTGGAGGCGGTTCTATTTAGTACTTGTAGTATTTTATGTCGGGATTTCCTAAGCTGTCTCGGGCTTCCTGCCTAGGGGTAAGAAAAGCCCTAGCAAATGTGTGGGCTTAAGAGGATATAACAGTCAGGTACTTAACGGCGTTTATGGTACCGACACCATTAAGGTACCGGTACATGGCCATGGGGCGTACGACACCGGTACCAACCAATGCGAAGGTAGCGGCACCATAAATGGCGTTAAGTGCCTGACTGTACAATGCGTACCAAAATTCAGGTGTGGAATGTTTATGGACGCGGACTCGTTGGCCATGCATTTCGATGAAGTTCACCCCGATGACATCGAAGTTCCCAAGTGCAATCTCTGTCTTCAGGTCTGTCTTTTTACCTCTTTTATGTTTCTACCCTGCCCGGTCAAGGCCCGTTAGCTATGTTCCAGCAGCTAATTTTCGTAAAGCAACGATTCTCATCGAACGAGCTGTTTTTACTGAAAATATTATCGGTACAGTATGCATGCAGTGGCTGTTATTCAGGAATTGGTGATCAACGCTCGGATGCAGGAAAAGTACGGCGAAGACTACGAGATAACGCTGCCGGACGAACACCATATTCGGTCGGGGCCGATTTATTACCGACTTTCCCACTCTACTACCTCTCGTTCTGTTTCAGGTGCGGTCGCTTTAACTCAACGGTTGGCTCGGAAGGAGCTCTGGAGAAGTTGATAGAAAAGAAGATAGCCAAACGAGAGAGTCGCTCCACTGCCGGCTTGTCTCAGGAGGATGAGCAAGAGGAGGAGGATGAAGACGAAGACGATATCGAGGTTTGTCACCTTTGACCTCTGTCGGTCCAGCAGGGTTCGTTGACCCGTAAGTGTAACCCTTCCTACCACCGACTCCTAAGACCTATTTTACATGACAACTAGTAATTTTTGAAGCAGTTTTTTCCATCTCTTTAGACTAGAAAAGTAGACGTTTTTTTAGTTATTTTAGTGCCCGACCTAACTCAACTAGAATTTTCCTAACAACCACCCATACATGGGCCGGAAAAAACCGGAGGGGAGTGTATGGAGACCTCGCGGGGGGGGTCGCGAAAAAAGGCTAAAAAACGTCTATTTTGCCTTATATATGCGAAAATTTTCTCCCTCCTGGAGGGGGGTGGGCGAGAGGGGGTATGGCCGCCCGAGGGGGTGGTATTGGCCGGCGAGGGGGAGGGTATACCACCGCCATAGCCCCCCCCGCGGCCCATGTATGCAACCACCCTTCCCCACTGCGATCAGACCTTTCACGACCCCATTTGTACGCCGTGCGTGTATGGTATCGCTATTCTTTCGCTGCCCACTCACTAGGTTCCAGCATACTTGGATCAGACGGGGTTGGGCACTCAAAAATCACAAAATATCGCAAATTTTTGGCTAAAAATCGTCAAAAATCGCTCTACTACTGCTAAAAAGCGTTGTTTTATCGGCGGTTTTAGTGTCTAAAATTCTAAAAAATTGTAAAAAATTGATCAAAAAGTTATACTTCCAGCAAAATCGGACGGGGTCGGAAAAATCGTCTCGGGTGGGGGGGCAGGCCCCCTATTACGTGTAGAGGGTTCATACGGACCACGGAGTTCAGGGAAAAGTCCGATCTGATCAGGTGAAATTATAGGGATTTTTAAAATTTTCTCGCCCTGGTTGGTCTCGTCAAACTATGAAACTGTTAATCCCTAACTTTACGCCAAGACTACCTTTTAAACGCGTTTTTGAAAGCTATTTTTTCAAAATTTTCTCGCCCTGGTTAGGCTGCGTCCCAACCAGGCCTCGTCAAACTCTCAAACTGTTGATTCTTGTTTACTTCATGCTCGGAATACCTCTTGAAATACGCTTAGTTTTGTCTACCAAATTCACCCTTTGCTTTTAGAAATTTGTTGGGTGCGCGATAGTTTCTGTAAATATCTGCAGATGCAAGGAAATCACAAAATTAGCTGCTTGAAAACATTTAATACAGGCACTTAACGCCGTTTATAGTACCGGCACTATTTATTGTACCGCTACCTTCGCATTGGTACCGGTACCGGTACCATATGTGGTACCACTCGGTTCAGATTTCGTACCATATATGGTGTCGGTACCATAAACGGCGTTAAGTGCCTGCCTGTAGTACGAGTTTGTTTGCAAAAAGTCCGGCAATTTTTGTACTCAGCTCAGGCAATTTGGAAAACTCTGATCCGTATGAACCCTGGTGTATGTGTGCGTGTAAGGTTAGGCAGGAGGTGTTTAGGACGCTGGTCCAGAAGCCTTTCTAAACAGCAGAATGTCGTTGGGACGACGAAAGAAACCGAAGCGACAGTTCATAATGCCGGCTTTGCGTCAGGCGGCGCCCATCGACAGCGAATATGTGGAGCCGGTGACCGAGTGCCATTGGCGCTGCAAACTCTGCAAGGGAGACATACTGGCGGCCGTTATTAGCGCCGGTAGGTAGCCACCTAACTGGTTGCTTCTTCTAAACTCCGCCCAAATCACGCTTTAAGGCCAAATCACGCTTCTGCCAGCCAGCCTGACTGTTTGGGTGCATTTTAAAAATTAATAACAAATTTTTTTGTCTAGTAAACAAAAATTTAATGAGAAGCAACAGAATTTACAGCTCTATCTAAGTGGCCGTCTAAAAAATTTGGCCATTTTCGGAGCCCCCTGGTCGTAACAATTTTCTAACCCCTCCCCTGATTACGAAAAATTTTGACTACCCCGAAATTTCAAGTTTTTACCTTCTGTTTTGCCGAAAGAATGTTATCTTTAGTTAAAAAAATGTCTGTCATTCAGGATTATGTAGTACTGCACATACGTGGGCTGGAAATATCCGGAGGGAGGGGTATGGAGACACGTCGGCGTGTTCCCAGTTCCGACTTTCCCAATTCCGACTTTCCCAGTTCCGATGTTCCCAGTTCCGACTTTTCCCAGTTCCGACTTTTCCCAGTTCCGACTTTTCCCAGTTCCGACATTTCCCAGTTCCGACATTTCCCAGTTCCGACTTTTCCAGTTCCGACTTTACAATAACATTCACTATATTTTATACAGACAAGACTCTGGTAAAATATACAAGAATATGTAGCTACGTAATGCTCAATGAGTAGGCTTAGGTTCGCTTAGGCTTAGGGGTTAGGTGCAGGCTTAGGCCTTAGAGCTTAGGGGTTAGGTTCAGGCTTAAGCTTATGGCTTAGGTTCAGGCTTAGGCTTAAGGCTTAGGTTCAGGCTTAGGGCTTAGGTTCAGGCATAGGCTTAGGGTAGACTTAGGGCTTAGGTTCAGGCTTATGCTTAGTGGGAGGTTCAGGTTTAGGCTTAGGGGTGAGCTTCAGGCTTAGGCCTTAGAGCTTAGGGGTTAGGTTCAGGCTTAGGCCTTAGAGCTTAGGGGTTAGGTTCAGGCTTAAGCTTATGGCTAGGTTCAGGCTTAGGCTTAAGGCTTAGGTTCAGGCTTAGGCTTAGACTTAGAGCTTAGAGGGTTAGGTTCAGGCTTAGGGCTTAGGTTCAGGCATAGGCTTAGGGTAGACTTAGGGCTTAGGTTCAGGCTTATGCTTAGTGGGAGGTTCAGGTTTATGCTTAGGGGTGAGGTTCAGGCTTAGGCCTTAGAGCTTAGGGGTTAGGTTCAGGCTTAAGCTTAGGGCTTAGGTTCAGGCTTAGACTTAGAGCTTAGAGGTTAGGTTCAGGCTTAGGGCTTAGGCATAGGGCTTAGGTTCAGGCATAGGCTTAGGTTTAGGTTTAGACTTATTAGACTTAGGGCTTAGGTTCAGGCTTAGGCTTAGGTTCAGGCTTAGTGGGAGGTTCAGGTTTAGGCTTAGGGGTGAGGTTCAGGCTTAGAGGTTAGGTTCAGGAAAGTCGGAACTGGGAAAGTCGGAACTGGGAAAAGTCGGAACTGGGAATGTCGGAACTGGGAAAGTCGGAACTGGGAAAGTCGGAACTGGGCACAAACCGACACGTCGGGGGGGGGGTGTCCCCGGAAAAAAGTCCAAAAAAACGCCTATTTTGCCTTAAAAAGCGAAAAATTCTCCCTCCGGGAAGGGGGAGGGGGTATGGCTGGCCGAGGGGGTGGTATTGTAAACCCCCTCACCCCTTCCGCGACCCATGTATGGTACTGCAGGTTGTATTAGTCCAAACGTGCACTCTCGCTAGCAGACCCATGGCCTCTGATCCAGATGAAACAAAAGTAGGTTTAGTTGGATTTTAGGGGTACGGTAGTAGAAATTGACGATATTCTCAGCTTTACCGTTATAATTATACACTAAAAAAGCGTCTAATGCGTGAATTGATACTGTGCATGAATGAAACAGTTGCTCAGATCTGAAAGATCATTGGAAACTAGTGTCACTGGTATTTGAAAATTCTGCAAAAACGCCAATTCCAATAGAAATCAATCTGTTGCTCTTAAACACAAGCAAGATTATGAAACTTCTTTTCTTACGAAGTTAGGCAATAAAATCTCCGACCCATACCATAATAAGTAGTAACGATTTGGCTAGCCTCCTCCCTCCCCCTTAATCCATTAGGTAACCTTTGGAGTAACCTAAGGCTACTCAGAAATTTAGGAGCGATCCGCCACTACCGCACGATGCACCCAGAGCACCTGGACCAAATGCAGTACGAACTGTGCAAGGCGCGTCTGGAGCGGGTTTCCGACGGTTGTATGGAGTTCGTACACCCGCAGTTGATAGAATGTCTCATCTGTAACATGACTTACAACTTACACAAGCCGTTCAACATGTGTCGAGCGGTGAGACACCTGAAGAGCAAACATCCCAACCTGATGCCTGAGTACGCTGGAGTCACCCAGAGGACTGCAGTACAAGTTCCCGCCCATTTCTTTAACCAGGTCTGTCTCTAGTTGCTCCTAACCATACATGGGCCGGTAAAATGGGTTGGGGCAGTCAAATTGTGAAAATTTGGGCTGGGTCTACAGGTCTGGGGCCACCCCCACCCACCTGAAGCCGACTTTTGTTCCTGACCCCACCCACCAAAATCGCCGCCACCCCCAAACCGGCAGGCCCAGGATTTTGACTACCCCCAACCCCCGAAAAAATCCAGAAACGCCTATTTTGCCTTAAATAAGCGAAAATTTTGGGGCTCGGGGGTATGGCCGGCCGAGGCCCATGTCTGTATGAGAGTAGCTGCAACTGCTAATTGTGCAAGAGAAGTTAATTGCAGTCGAGAGCGGCTGAGGAAGGCACTGATGGGAGTGGCGTGGAGATGCGGACTGTGGAGAGTCTGGACCAACTTAAACAGCTCTATGGCATAGATATCAGCAAACTGCAGCAGGTGACCGGGGCAGACGGAGAGCAGGTCTATGTGTTGGTGCCGGACGGAGGCGAACTGGACCCAGAGACTGCAGGTACTCCTATCTAGTGCTCTACAGTCAGACGGACAGTACCGCTACCATTTCTATGATAATGTAATACCAACTATTAATTTAATAACTGAGCTATGCTTTTCACCTATTTTAGAGACAAAACCTTTTTTCGGCTGAAAATCCGACCAACTCGCTCACCTTACATGTACTAGGGGGTTTAGGGGTTACCCCCTAGCTGAAAAGGCCAACCCCCCTCACCCCCTCGAGCAGACATGGGCTAGCTTTTCGGCTGAGGGGGGGGGTAGAATTTTCAATTCCTGAGGGGGGGCTGAGGGGGGGTAGGAGCGCCTGAGGGGGGCTGAGGGGGTGGTAAGCCAAAAAGTCCGATTTTTGGCTAAAATCAAGGTTTTTTGGCTTATTTTTCATCAAAATACGTTAAAATAAGCTATTCTGAGCTCATTTACACCAAATCCAGGCATATATTTATCATAATTTTCTATACAAAAATCTTCCAAAAATTTCCTGAGGGGGGTAGCGGCCGGCTGAGGGGGGTAGGTCAGAGCCTGAGGGGGGGCCAACCCCCCCCCCTCTGCCCCCCCTTTGCCCATGTCTGCCCTCGAGACAGGTTAAGGGACCCCCACCCAAAAATACAAGTACTAGTAGTAGCTCCAGTACTAACAAACTGGCTCGGAAATCACTAATTTTTTTGCCTAAAATTCGCTTGAAAAGCCTTTGGGAACCGAATTTGGCGTTTCCACTGCTGATATTTAAGAGAAATCGGTGTTTTTGGAATCCCTTTTTGTAATTTTTTGCTTGTTTTAAGCTCTAAAACGCTATTTGGCAGCTTAAAATAGTGATTTTTAGCGTCCTTACTGAAAAATAACGTGCCAAAAACGCATTTCCTTCCAGGCCTTTTGGAGCTTTTTGAAATTTTGGACCCCCTCTGCGCGAAACCCCCGCCCTCGAGCCCCCACCTGAGCAAAGCCCCCTACCCCCTATGACTTGACCAAAACAAACCCTAAACAAAGAATAATAAATAATAGTGCTAAAATCTTTTCATTCGGTTGAAAATTGACGGCATGATGTTGTTGTAATTGTTCGCTCTTTTTACGGAGCACACTACTATGTGTCGGCGCTGTGATGACATTCGAATTTCTTCACCTGAGGCGTCGCCAGCGACCACGGCCGCCAAGGCTGAAAGCTGACTTCTGAGCGCCGGCTATTAAATACAGTCAGGCACTTAACGCCGTTTATGGTACCGACACCATATAAGGTGCCGGTACCATACATATGGTCAGACATGGGCTAGCATTTCGGCTGATGGGGGGTAGAATTTTCAATTCCTGATGGGGGCTGAGGGGGGTAGGAGCGCCTGATGGGGGGCTGAGGGGGTGGTAAGCCAAAAAGTCCGATTTTTGCCGAAAATCAGGGTTTGTTGGCTTATTTTTCATTAAAATAAGTTAAAATTAGCTATTCTGAGCTCATTTACGCCTATTCCAGGCATGTTTTTATCATAATTTTCTATACAAAATTCTTCCCAAAAATTTCTGATGGGGGGTAGCGGCCGGCTGATGGGGGGGCCAACCCCCCCCCTCAGCCCCCCCAAGGTGTCGGTACCTTAAACGGCGTTAAGTGCCCGACTGAAATATGCAAATGACGCAGTCGGTAATTACTAATAGCAGGGCTAATTAAAGCAACGGTGTTTAGAGCAACTGGCCGTGGCATTGGGCGGCACGCAAGTACAACTGGAGACCACCCAAGAAGGCGGCACTGAACAGACAAGAGTACTGACCCTTCAAGTGGACAAGCAGGGTAATCTGGAAACCGACCAGGACCAGACACAGACTGAACAAGAAAAACTGAACACTTCTGCTGAAGATTTGACCGGCCAATAGTTGATTAATATCAAACCCTTTCTAGCCCTTTACTTTGTTATGTGCAGTTGGTTAGAGGTGTGCATGGGCCGCCTTTCGCGCTTTCTTTGGTTATGCTATGCAGGCATTTTTGTACCTTCACCTCAATTTTTCTCCTTCTCGCTCACTTCTCTTTATCGATTTGGCTGAAATTCTCAGCAAAAATTATAAACCAGATGAGGTGAGAAAATTCTAGCTCCTGGTGGTTTTATTTAAGATAGTAGTAATTAGCGTGCCAACTATTATTCCGGTAGCCGCCCGTGCACATCTCTTCCCAGTGTTCTTGTTTGTACAAACTGTTGAACCAATGCAGTCAGGCACTTAACGCCGTTTATGCTACCGGCCCATATTATATGGTACCCCACGTTTGGGGACTGTAGTGGTACCATAAATGGTGCCCCTACCCAAGGCCATGGGTGCCGGTAGCATATATGTAAAGTTCGTGCTGGACCGGGAAAGCCAGGCAATTTGGTGTCTGGTCAGGGAAAATTTGATAGCAGCAGAAACATCTCGCCGCCAAATGGCCCTGTCAGAACTGTACACTACACATAGCGATCGACCGGAACCAAAATTTTCGCCGGAACCGGAACCACCAAGTTCCGGCCGGAACCGGAACCGGAACTTTTTCAATATTCGGTCCAAAATTTATAGAAACGTATTTATAGGCACGTCGTGTACTGTTATAAACATCAGCAGAAGTTCAAATCAACAACAGAATACAGACTTTTCAATAACAGTAGTCAAGAGCACGCAAATTGTACTTCAGAAAGAGAAGCTTTTCAACATTTTCAGGTTTCAGCTTTGATCTGTCACCTTCGGAGATGTTTTTAGCTGCCTTAAAGGCACAGTTGTTAAGAAAGATTTTTTTGAAGGCCAAAAATTTTTGCTTTTTTTTTGAAAATTAAAAAAAAATTTTTTTTTTGAAAATCGTCTTAAATGGGTCCAGCATGCTAGTACAGATACTTACAACAAATTTTCCACTTTTGCACCTTAAGTCAGTTGAGAAACCTGTTCGAAAACGACAATACAGCTTTAAACACTGCCTGTACCTGCATAATTTCACCGAAAATTGTCTTTAGAGGCACTTCTAATGATGCATAACATGGAAAACTGCATAATTTCTCCCAATTCATGCAAATTCTACTGCCCCCACTGAGCTGCGCACTTTATTAAACAGACGCAATAATACTTGATGTAACTGAATATCCATCGAAAATAGTGAATAAAAAAGTTCCGGTTCCGGTACCCTTTTTCACCGGAACCGGACCGGAACCGGAACCGCCAGTTCCGGCCGGAACCGCCAGTTCCGGCCGGAACCGGAACCGGAATTCCGGTCGATCGCTAACTACACACCACCCCTTTTAAATATCAGTCTTCTGACTCTATATTATATTACAACTTAAACCTGAAATTTACCCTCTGAATACTGTTTAAATGCGTTTTAGAAAGCCAATTTTTCAATATTTACTCAGATTGGTTGCAGTTTCCTCACCCTAGTTGGTCAGGGAATTTTGACTTTGGTTATGGAAAAGTCACGGAAAGGTAAGAGAATTTTGCTCTACAAAAGCCGCACGAACCCTGATACGGTGACGGTACCATATATGGTGCTAAATAACGAAGTATGGTACAGGTACTCATATATGTAACAGGTTATCCGGTCGGGGGGGGGCTGAGCCAAATTTTGAGAGGGGGTTGGGCACTAAAAACGCTCAAAAATCGCAATTTTTTTGGCTAAAAATCACTAATTCGGGCTGAAATACAGCTAAAAAGTGCTGTTTTGCAGGCGATTTTGTCAATTTTTTGTAGGTATCGGTGCCAGTGCCATAAATGGCGTTATGTGTTTGACTGTAGTGTGTCGATCTAAACCGGAATTTGAATGCTGGTTATGTTGTTCAGCGCATTTGTAATATTTCTTCGTAAAATTCTCTAAGAAAGGCTGTTTGAAGTACGCGCAGGATTTTACGGTAATTTGCCGTGTATTACGCGTTACTGCTATTTGTCGGAGTTTGTTGTTATTATATTGTGTAAATAATAACTGTTTTTGAGGTATGACCACTACCACCGTGCTGGCCGATTTTCTTAGCAGAACTAGTCAGTTTCTAGCTTTGGAGAGAGACGCTGAGGAGCAACAGCAAAGGTTGGTTTGCTAAGATCAGAACCGCCGGCACAGTTGGTGTAGTGGTTTAGACCGCATGGCCACTGTTGCTCATGCTCGTGCGCTTATCTACTCGGCGGGGCAAGTTTCTTGCCGCAAACAGTTGGTGGTCGGCATAAAGCCTCACCCAAGCCACCGAAAGCTGGTGACAGCGAGTAGGTAAATGGCAACCGACTGGAGCTGCCTAAGCACCTAAAGCTACAATAGCAACAACACGTGTTGGGACGAACGGGAATGGGGACGAGATTTTCAATACAATACACACACACACAAAAAATACACATTGTTTTTCTTACCATACATATTTGACAGTGATTGTGTGTAGACACAAATCCACATTCTGAAAATCCATTAGGTGATTTGCTGTTCTGATATTCTTTTATTACCTTCTTTAATGTACTGTACGACACTTGGGTGTTTTAGGTGGTTGTTGGATAGAAAGACAACCGCAGAGCTGTGCAGTGCTGGCGTGTGTCTGAACAAACTACATCTGACCGAGCAACGCTCGTCTTTCGGCGGCCGGACGGTGCTAACCTTTGCGCGAAGACTCAATAATCCTTCTCCATTACCTAATCATAAACTTTCTCCCGGTATCGTTTGTTACTTTGTCTTATTGCATGTGCAGGCGTCGTTATGTCTGCTTAACCTATTCCAGTTCAGGCATCAGGCGAACAATTTTGTGTTCGGAGGCCTGTCAAGTTAACACGATCGCTTATTTCGTTTTCTTTTTTCAGTAAGGACGCTAAAAATCGCTATTTTAAGCTGCCAAATAGTGTTTTAGAGCTAAAAACACGCAAAAACGCCAAAGACTTTTTAAGCAAATGTTAGGCTACAAATTAGTGATTTCTGAGCCAGTTTGTTAGTACTGGGAGCCACTAGTAGTACTTGTATTTTTGGGGTCGCGGGGGATCCCTTAACCTGTCTCGGGGTGGGTGAGGGATACTGTTTCCCAGTTAATTTATTTTCTAATTAACTTGCTATTAACTTGCTTGTAACTGTCGGGAATTTTATTTACTAGCTATTTACTTGCTAGACAAAGCAATTTCAAATTTAATTTGTTATTAACTTGTTATTTGCTAGAAATTTGCTATCTATTTGCTATCAATTTGCTAGAATTTGCTACAAATTTGTCGCTCAACCAAATGACGCCTTCGAGATTTCCCGATTTTAAGACCACCACAGCTTTTATAAGATCATAATTTTCAAAAGGGCGTGAAACGTGACCCAGTTGGGCGTTTTCCTATTTTTGTCTTATCAGTGGAAAACTCCGGTACTGCTTTAAAATCAAAACTATACATTGTATCTCAGTTTCAATGAGCTGAACAAGCAACAGCAGGAAGAGAAGCACAGAAGGCAAGAATTTTCTCTAACTTTGACCCTAACATGAACGCATTCAGTAGTTTTCTGTTTGCCGAATCTACTGTCAGCCTGGAGACTGACTTTTGTCCATGCTTGCCTATAGCCCTACTTTAGCTATATATGCGTAGCGTAACCAACCTTGGGTATAAAGTTCATCCTGGTAGCACATCAGGTCCCAGGCCAAGCGGGGAAAGATAGGATTAATGGATGAATATGTCCAAGCCTAGTAAATTCCTAGTAAATTGCTAGCAAATTCCTAGCAAATTTCTCACTCCCTCAATCCAAAATAAACTAGCTATTTATTTGCTAGGCGGCGTTTTGCCCAAAATTAACTTGCTAGGAATTTGCTATTTGCTACCCAATTTCGCCCAAAAATAAATTAACTTGCTATTTGTTATTAACTTGCTGGGAAACAGTAGGGGAGGTTTGGCCTTTTTAGCTAGGCGGTAACCCTAAGGTGCCTAAGGTAGCTCTAGCTGTACCTTAAAAGTGCCTCTCGTAAAGAGCATTAATTAGAGGAAAAGTTGGCCGCGTCAGTGGCTCAGTGGGTAGCTCGCTGCCTCTGAGTCACGGCGGCCGCTGCATCCCTAGTGGTTGTAGTGGTTCATCCTCTCGGCGTGGCAAGTTTCTTGCTGCAAAGAGTTGGTCGTCGGCACAAAGCTCCACCCAGGCCACCGAAAACTGGTTACAGTGAGTAGGCAAAATGGGAACCAACTGGATCTGCCGTTGCACCGAAAGCCGCTCCTAAAAGCATGCCGCGTTGGAGGGAAGATCAACGACGTCAGGAGCCGTCTGAGAAACCAGCATTACGGCCTATACCCGTTTACTCCTCTTCGGCCGGGCGGCCGCTGGGAGCTGTCAGCACCATGACGTCACCACGCCAGGCACTCTCTTAGTACCTGGCGCCCAACAGCATGACTTGAGTGGCTTGGCAGTGAAAAAAGGGCAAACGTCCGAGATGACGATATAAGGGGTAACGAAATGGACCGTGCAGGTCTGATCGTAGGACCGTACATTGTACGACCCCCCCGCCAGATCGGATCGGATCGGATCGGATCGGAGGAAAAGTTGGTTGCAGGGGATCTGGTGTCAGTGAGTGAGTCGGGCAGTGTGAGCGAGAGTCTGTGCAGAGGGGTGGTGTGTTCTGTGGAAGAGAGTAGCATCTGCGTGGCTTGCGACCGGTCGGCCGATCTGTCTCTGTTGGACGCCGCCAATCGCACCTTTGCTCTGCTGCTGGCCGTCAACGATGTCACATTTAGACGCCTGAAAAAGTTAGAAATGATCCTTACAGTGTCTCATTCTACCGTACAGTATATAATTGAAACATACATGTTACAGGTAGGGATGCAACCGAAGTTCGGTATTATTCGGTATGAACCGAATAATTCGGTTACTAGTACTATTCGAATTTACCGAATATTGCAAAACCGTTAAAATTGCACTGTTTTGCCTGATTTTGTCGAGATCTTTCTTCTTTTATATCTCTCTGTTCATTTACTATGCTAAAATTTTGACAAACAATGACTATTCATACAAAAAGTCAACGAACTTCAAGGTCAAGGTTTAACTTACATAATAACAAACAACAACATTTCCGCCTTTTCAGTTGCCAGTAGACTACGCTGTCAGATTTCCACTTCTTAACCTAAGCGTTTGTTTTATCTACAGGGTGTCTCAAAAAATGATCACATTTCTTTTTACTGCCATTTCCGCAAATTTTGACCAAATAGGCTGAAATTTGGACCATAGGTGCCAGAACTCGGGCAATTTTATGTGTTAAAGTTTGGTGCACTAGGCTTGACTCATTCCCGAGAAATTTAAAAAAAGTGAAATTTGTTAAATCAATAGTGAAAGCCGGTCACCGAAAAAATGATCACATTTCTTTTGACTGTCATTTCCGCAAATTTCTACCAAATAGGCTGAAATTTGGACCATAGGTGCCACAATCCGGGCAATTTTATGTGTTAAAATTTGGTGCACTAGGCTTGACCAATTCTCGAGAAATTTAAAAAAAAGTGAAATTTGGTAATTTCAATACCAAAAGCCGGTCACCGAAAAAACGTTACATTACATTATCGCCTAAACTCTAACGATAGCGTTGGAGTTCATGCGTCAACTTTTTACACACGAATTACCCTGAACTTCTGCGTTTACACTCCAAATTTCATCCAATTCCGTCAAAAATTAGAAAAGATATAGGAAAAGGAAATGTTTCCATTTTTCGGTGACCGCCTTTCACTATTGAAATTACCAAATTTCACTTTTTTTGAAATTTCTCGGGATTGAGTCAAGCCTAGTGCACCAAACTTTAACACATAAAATTGCCCGATTTTTGGCACCTATGGTCCAAATTTCAGCCTATTTGGTCAAAATTTACGGAAATGGCAGTAAAAAGAAATGTGATCATTTTTTTTAGACACCCTGTACCAAATACTACGTACGTATAAAATCCCATCTATCTTTTCAAACAATTCATCCAATCTAAGTTGTATGCCTAAGCTGCCAGCTCTGGTGCTTACAGTAGTACTGGATGGATGCTCCCTTCCTCCACCTTTCTGTATGCGTTTGTGATTCGCGCTTAAATACAATGTATCTTTCTGTTATCCGCCACATTCCAGATAATTGAGAAGGTCCATTCGCCCAACCCGCTGTCAAACCCAACTTTTAGCCTCGGTTTTAGGCTTAGGCTTAGCTTCAGGCTTTAGGTTCAGGCTTAGGGGCAAGTGTTTTTATGAAACCTCCGCCATGTGGCGGATAATAGCAGGATATATAGGCGGAAGTGTCTTTGTGCTGTGACTTCACATGATTATTAATCAGGGCACTTGTGGCCTAACTCGCGCCTCTTGAAATTGTTTGTTCGCAAATTTTGTACTTACTCGTTCTTTACCGTCAGCAGAACGACCAAGTAGAGCTTGTTTTAGTTATAGGCATGGATAAATCTATAGCATTCAAACAATACGTCACTCTACAGCTTTTTTAGCATAAAAAAGTTTAGCAAAAAAACAAGAAATCGTAGTTAGACAGTATGTTTTTGCAATCGCGCTGCGAATAATCAATATTCGGTATTATTCGGTTCCGAAAATCCGCTTCGGTATTCGGTATTTTTGTATTCGGTTGCATCCGTAGTTACAGATCATCCGCCGAAAGGGGGAGGCGGGTCCCCATCCGGGGGTCTGGCCTAAGTCGGGTGGGGGGGGCAGACCGCCACTGTTACATGTATGAATTGAAATTCGTTTGAATATTGCCCATGCACCTATCAGATCCCGGGGTTCGGTAGGGGACTGAGTGGGAGTAGAGGTTGTCTTTTTTATCTAGTTCTTAATCTCCACGTCTGTAGCCCCAAAAATGGTTGACCGACCTTAATTTTAAGCTGTACTTTTAGGTTCAGTCTTAAAGAAAACAATCTGATGCCGGTTTTCTGACTGTGGGTCCTTATAACAGTCAGGCACTTAACGCCGTTTATGGTACCGGTACCAATTCGAAGGTAGGGCTACCTTTTATGCTACCACCAGTGTCCGAATCTGGGGGGTACCATATATGGTGTCGGTACCATAAACGGCGTTAAGTGCCTGACTGTATATGCTATAAATGTCTGACTGGGGCCGACCGACCGTCTGACTGTGTACTGTATTACTGTTTTCAGGACCGTACAAAGGTTGGAAAACTTTGGACAGGAATCTGGAGAGCAGTTGGTCGAACGTTTGTTCGCACAAAAAGCGTTTGCTTATTGTTGCGATGGTTAGTTTTGTTGGGTTGCGTTTGGTTTGACTTTGCATCGCACTAGGTATACTGTACGTGCGTATTTGAACGTTAATCATTGAAGAGCGTGTGCTAATTAGAAGAAATTTCGATGCTTTTTCTGCCGTAATAAACAGTTGATATCCTCATAAAGCCTTACAATGGCCGTAAGTACTGTAACTAAATTTCAAAGCTACAATGTATCTTTGTTTTCAGGCGGTCGATTTTGAGAGATATGATTTTTAGAGCATTTGTGATGCAAAATCTGACCAAAAATTTGCATTTTCAGTAAAATACACATACAGAAAAATACACATTGTTTTGTTTAATGTGTATGCACAAATTACCGTACACATTTGACAGTAAATGTGTATACACTTACATATACACATTCGGGAAATCATGCAATACCAAAGAACAGTAGTTGGCAGTCTAAAGCTGAATTTCAGATGAAGTGATAGATGAGCTAGCATTCGCTGACGACAATTTGAACCAAGTGCAACGAGAAACAGTCAGCTTTTGTCTCAACCCAACCCGATTAACCTCGATCATTCACGGTCCTCCGGGTACTGGCAAAACGCGCACTGTGGTCGAAGTGGTTGTACAAAGCGTGAGGAGAGGTCAAAAGGTCAGACCGATATACGTACAGTAGTAGTGTAACAGGTCTGCTAGGGAATTTACTGCTGCACCTGTGACGTGAGGTTCAGCGGAAGCTAAATTTAAAAATGCGCCAAAACGTGTGAAAATGCGTTTTGTGTTCGTCAAATTGGCTAAAATTTAAACACAAAATGCGCACATTTTCAGAATTTTTACTCTCAAAATTTTAGACTTGTCTGTTATTTCAATCAACCACTGGCATAAATTTATGCACTTTCACATGTGAACTTTGACAGTCACGCACTTAACAATGTTTATGGTACCGACACCCAGGTTCGGGGCCTGTGGTGGTACCTTATATGGTACAGTGGTGCCTCCTTAATATGGCCCTCGTTAATATGGTTCCCTCGATTGTATGGCCAGCTAGCTGGTGTACCTTTTCTTACGCCTACAGTGGAAAACATAGTGGTTTATGATCTGTTAATATGGCTATTTCGATAATATGGCCATTTGGGCCTTGTCCCGATGTGGCCATATTAACGAGGCACCACTGTACCGGCACCCATGGCCATGGGTGGGGGTACCATATACGGTGACGGTACCATATACGGTACCACAACAGTCGTGAACGTGGGGGTACCATATATGGTACCACTACCCTAGCTATCGCTACCATAAACGGCGTTAAGTGCCTGACCGTTTGACGCGGACTCGTACTACAGGTGCATAACAACAACAAGCCAAATTGATTGACGAAACAAAAGTTGGAGAAAGACAGATAAATGACCAGCCTGTATGTACAGTAATAGCTGTGCGTTGGTTCAGGTACTGGTCTGTGCGCCCTCAAACGTGGCAGTGGACAACGTGGTGTGGCGTCTGGTCAATTCTAATCTGCGCGTCGTGCGACTCGGCCACCCGGCGCGAAGCCACGCCAGTTTGCACCGGTTCACACTGGATGCCTGGCTAACGCGCAACCACCAGACCGAACTAATACTGGACATTAGAAAGGAACTGGTACTGCTTATCCTAGCTCAGCGGCGTGTCTGCGATTTTGCAGAATTTTCAAAAATTACTAACTTTATTGAGCTTATTAACCTATAAACGCATTTGAAGGGATTCTGAGCGTAAAATTTTACATAGTTCATAATTTTATTCGTTTCTCTTTACTTTTGACTGATTTTTTTCTTAACCGGTAAACGTGTGTACCCCTGGATACGCCACTAGCATGATAAAAGCGTACACTCCTATAGTAGAGCCGTTTACGGACAGCCCGAAAATATAAACGCGCACGCTGTAATAGTAGCGCCCTTCTAATAATAGCGCTCTCACGCGCACTACCATCAACGCTTTGTAGGTGTTTCCAATGTAGAATACTGTCCTTTGAGACAGTTTTCTTTGATTAAGCTTGCAAACATTAGTCAGACTAAAACTCATATAAAGATTGCTTGTGTTTAATTGTCTCTGCACGAGAAAACGGGCCATAAGTGATACACTGGTGGGTCAAAAAAAATTCAAAATCGTTTTTGGGAGTTATGTTATAAACAGTGCAAATCTTTCACAACCTAAGTTGCCAAGCCTGGCCGCCAGAGATTCGTGGACTTCTTGAAGATCTGCCTGGGGAGCTGAAAATGTTAGAGCAGGCTGATGTCATGCTAACAGATGTTGAAACTCTTTTGACAACATTTTTCATTGGCGCCAACACATTTTGCATGCTGTACATCAAGAAACGGCTAAAAACTTCTGCAAAGTGGTTGATCTATGGAAAGCGGGTCCTAATGATCTCTGTTTTCTCAACAGGAACACCACAACCTTGTTTTTCAGCATTCTTGAGGGCTGTTTGATATCATCGTTTGCTCAAACCTGGTATGAGCTGCAAGATCTCTTTGCGTGATCTTCCACTGGTCACAATAATAGACATAATCTGCGTTTCCATTTTTCCTTGAATCTGAATTGAAATAAACCTCCTTGACGCACATGTGCAGGAAAGCCTAGTTTCAAGTACCGTTTGAACTGTTTCAACCCACATTGAATTGCATTCAGTGTTTCCATCCACCATGCTGTTCAACCTATGTCAGGATTGTAAACAACAGTCGAAAGCTTCAGCCCCATCTGTTGTTGTGTTGTCTAGCCCTGTCATACTTTTTCTGCAGTGAAGCCGCAAATACAGTCACAAGCTTGTAGAGGACTCGCTCGCAAGGTGCATGTCTCTAGCCGATCTCAGAGCAGTACTGTACACTTGGTAAAGCTTGATTAGATGGGTAGTAGACACTGTTTGGAGGCAGTTTGGTTTTTCAATTCTCTCTCCAATGTCACACTTTAGGGTTCTGCTGCTGTGGGCTACATCTTGCAAGTATTCTGACTCAAAGATGTGATGCCATAGATTGAGTTCTTGGTTTGGGGCTGCAACTGTTAGAATCGCCACAATGCCACTTGAACAGGTTGCAGCCAGTCTCCTCTTCTCTCGTGCATCAAGGTTATCAAAGTGCTTTGCTAACTGGTACTTCAGTTGCACTGGTGTCTGGGCTACAAACTCTGCATTGCTGCAGAAGACTAGGGAACGACCGGAATTCCGATTCCGATCGGAACTGGCAGTTCCGATTCCGATTCCGAACTCAGAGGTCTCGGAATTTTTCGGAACTTTTGCTAAATTTTTAGGAAATCAAACACCATTTCTTGCGTACGATTGCGTGTCTTCTTTGCTGTGCAATCGACAATCTGCGTAGTTTAGCAATCCATAACCTACTCTAATCCCACTAAGTAAATAAATAAAAGTTAGCACCACTCCGTTGTGGAAGCACCTGAGTCTGAAGCACTCGGCAGTCTTGAAACGCCTCAAAGATTTTGATCAAAGCCAGTGAACTGACGTTTAAAGTGGCAAAACACATTTCAGAAGGTGACAGAAATCACTTGAAGCCTGAAAACTAGAGTGCGAACAATACCTGAAAAACCCAATACCCCAATACCAATACCTGAGACCCCCGATACCCAATACCCAATACTTGTGTAACTGAGCAATAAATTGCATTTCAGTTAAAAGGTACATTCCAGTGGTATACACAGGATTTCTTTCACAGGGATTAAAATTTCGAAGAGGCTTGTTTGGGCCATTGTCCAACTAGCGCGAGATATTTTGAAAAATTAGCTTTTAAGAAAGCATTTAGAAGCCGTTCTGATGGGTAAAATAAGCAGAAATTAACAGTTTTAGTCCATACATGAGCTACTGTATTACAGTGTTTCTTATTTTCGACGGATTTTTTCTTCTTACTCCACCAGAAAGGGGTGTACCAGACCCGCACCCCCTGGGTACTATACTAACACATTCTGTTATCTGTATCACTAAAATGACAAATTTCAATTGAACCACAAACGTTTATATATTGTTATCGTTTGACATGGTGATTTGTACTGGATGTTTGCATGGAATTGTAAAGGATGGTTGTGTAACACACTGTTTCTTTGCCAAAAACAGGTTATTCCAAAATTTTAAGCCGATTTTCAAAAAAGTTCCGATTCCGAAAAATTCCGATTCGGAACTGTACTTGAGTTCCGATTCCGATTCCGATCGGACCCAAAAATCCGGTTCCGGTTGTGCCCTACAGAAGACAGTAGAGCCATTGCCTCTCCACTGTCGCCTTTTGATAGTCTCATTTTTTCCTGCTGAGCACAGCATGCAGTTCAACCCATTACAGAATAATGAATTCCCATCTTTTCTAGATGCTAGCAAAAACGCTTGTATTATGCACAGAAATTTACCGATGGTTCTGGAATCTGACAACAGAAAACTATTTTTTGCTGGTATACTTGCTCTATTGTCTGACATAAATACATCAAATTAATCTACAAATCAAGCCCTCTTCAATGGTATAAGCCATTTTGTAAAAGGAATACATCAGACGAAATGCCAGTCATTTGAATGTGTTGGTTAAAAACGAAAAATCAAAAATAGGCAGAATTTTACTGACACCCAAACTTCAGAGGCTATAAAGTGGCCGTCTACCATCGATGACCCCCAATATTTTTTTATGGATCGAAAGCTTATGTTACGAAGTGTTTAGAACTGTAAACAGCTCGGAATGAATTTGCCTAGTTTTTGAGATATGCTCGATTGAATTTTTCAAGTCATAAAAAATCGCATTTTTCGAAGGTTCACGTTGAAACGAAAAACACCACGAGATTCAGCGTTCCCGAGAATATCGATATTAGAACTTTCAAAAACGATTTTGAATTTTTTTACCCGCCTTTTTGTCGTGCAGAGACAATTAAGACAAAAATAGCCTGTATTTTCAGAAAAATGAGGCTACTTGAGATGGCCAATGTAGCATAGAAATAATAAACGCGCACGCTCCAATAATAGCGCCCTCAAAAGCAATCACGAAAAAAATAAATAGCGCAGCGCTAATATTAGAAATTTTACGGCACTACGATTTGGGATCGGAAAAAAAGAGGATGAGGAGAACTAAATTTAGTTCTATCTAGGCAACGAAGCAGTTAAGAAGGGAGCAGAGACAGCATTTGCGCAGAGAGTTGTGGAAGCGTGAGAAAACAGCTCTGAAGGAGGTTCTGAGCGGCGCTGACGTCATCTGTGCCACGCTTACCACTTGCGACCCCTCTGACGGACCTCTGAAGGCTCTCGACAGAGCGTTTGATTTGGTGGTCATTGATGAATGCGCTCAGGCTAGTTGAAATCTGAATTATCTGCAGTACTACTGATCTCAAAATTACATAAAACCACTCTAAATTTGGTAGTTGTTACGGCCGCCCACCGAACCCTATTTTAGTATTCTGTACTAAAAGATATATACTCAGTTTTCTCTAGAAAGGGTCTCAGCCATACATGGGCCGGGAAAATCCGCAGGGCTAGTGGTTTTCGGCGTGGTGCGGGGATTCTCGGCCCTTTGCCCGATTCAGACCGCAAAATTGAAACTTTGGCCCAGAGAGCTGTAACTTGGTACATTAGTACATGCTTATAAAAGTTATCTTTCAGCAGCAAAGGATTAGTGGATTTGACGCTCAAGTCCTAAGATACTGCCTTCTGAACATCGGGCCACTTAACTATGGGACCAAAATTTCCAACTCGAGTTTCTAATCTACAGGCTGGAGTTAGAAGCTAAAATTTTGGATTTTACATAACTTTTTTTGAGTACTTTAAGAATCTGCGGTCCAATTTTGTTTTATAAGAAAATAAATTTTTCGACCTATTTGGCTGGCCATAACTCGGCTAGAACAGCCCCGCCGACAAGAACTCTTTTATTTCTTTATTTTGTAGCTCTTTTTATAAGCTTTATTTTGGTATAGAGTATGTTTCGATTGCTCGTGGCCAATTCAGTGAAAATTGGCCTCAAAGGTTACAAACTCGAAAAATTCGCATGCTTCACTGTACACATAATCTTCTAAATCGAATTTTTGACTACTTAGCGGAGTTGAGTTTTGAAAACTTGGGTTTCTAGAGTGCTTTCGGAATATTCAGTCGATTTAGAATTTCATGGGAAAAATTTTTTTTCGACATTTTTGGCTGGTCATAATTCGGCTGGAACCCCGTACAAGATCTTTTTTATTTCGCTATTTTGTAGCGCTTTTTATAAGCTTCATTTTGGTATAGAATATGCTTCGATTGCTCGTGGCCAACTCGGTGAAAATTGGCCTCAAATGTTGAGAACTCATAAAAGTTTGGCCTTTCAAGTGAGGTTATAGTACCTTTGAGGCCAATTTTCACAGGATTGGCCACGAGAAGTCGAAGCATATTCTATACCAAAATGAGGCTTATTAAAAGCGCTGCAAAATAGTGAAATAAAAAAGTTCTTGTAGTTAACTCCAGCTGGTAGGTTAGAAACTCGAGTTGGAAATTTTGGTCCTATAGCTAAGCAGGCCGATTTTCAGAAAGCTGTATCTCCGGATTGGAGCGTCAAATCCACTAATCCTTTGCGGCTGAAACATAACATAACTCATAAGTATGTACCAGTGTACCAAGTTGGAGCTCTCTGGGCTAAAGTTTCAATTTTTGGATCTGAATACCGAGACTCGATCGGTTCAGAGACCGACTCTTTTTAGTTTTCAGCCAAGTTCATTGACCAACACAAAAGATACTGCAAGACCAAACTGGCAACAGATAACGGCCCACCTTGTTTAGATAGAAAACAGTTCTTTTACAGGCTCTAGAAGTGGCTTGTTGGACAGCTCTGCTACAAGCGCCACGATGCGTTTTGGCCGGGGACCATTGTCAACTTCCTCCCACTGTTATTTCGCAACAGTACGTACAGTACATACCTGTTTGCCTCATCACTGGCTAATTTTCCCATATTTCTTCGCCCTTTTTTCCTTAGCACCTTCTTACCATATACATACGTAATAAATTAGTTCTGAGCGATTTTTAGGCTAACGTCTGCTACTGTAATCCCGATTTCAGAAGACTTAAGGAAAAGGTTCTGTTGCAGAGCTGCCAATGCAGGGTTTTCTCGCACGCTGATGGAACGATTGGAGCAGGAGTTTCCTGAGCAGCAGACTCTGTTGTTTCGGTTGCTGACTATACAGTATCGCATGCACTGTAAGATAATGGAATGGTCCTCTGTACAGTTCTACAGTAGTCGCTTGACGGCTGACCACACTGTCAAGGAACATACACTCAGGTGCAATAATATTAGTAAATGGATATTAGTATGTATGGTAAATCGTTCTAAACCACTATCTGTAAACACAGACATTACTGTGGGCAGGTATTGGAAAAGTACCTAATATCAGGTATCAGGTACAGGTATTTCAAAAATACCCAATCAGGTATCAGGTACAGGTAGGTATTCACAAAAATACAGGTATTAGGTATAGGTATCAGGTATTTGCCCACAAAATGTTAGCATTAGGATTTTAGCCGAAAAATCGCCCAGACTACCAATTTAGTCTCAAAAGTCAGCTAAAATCAGATTAGTCCAGTCATTTTACGATTTTTTCGTTATGGAACTGCACAAAGTGCTGAAACCCAACTCTCAAAATATCACAGGGGTGTGGAATCGCTTTGCACATCCATCTCTGATAAATAAAATCTGATAAAAGATAAACATCTTTGCTACTTAGTGCATGGCTTCTCATAATTTGCCCATAGAGTGTGTCCCTATTTGTCTGCGCCTTTATTCATTGGCTTACTCAGGACTTTGCAAAAAAGTACAACACTTTTAGATCTCTGGTTGGGCGTTGCGCCATGGCCCAATCAAGGCGAGAAAAATTTGGCAAAAATGGTTTGAAAAACGCTTTTGAAAGCATTCTGAGTATAGTAGTAGCAGAAATTAGAACGTATTGTAGTCTGACGTGGCCTGGTTGGGCGGCGGCCCAAGCAGGCCGAGAAAATTTTTAAAAAATTAGACTTCCTACACGCCTTTTGAATGAACAAATCGGTCGCAAACTACCATTCATTGCCTTCTGTTTGTACCTGATACCTGTACCTGTTTCAGTCCAAAAATACCCAAAATCAGGTAGGTACAGTTTGAAAATACCCGATCAGGTATCAGGTAGGTATCAGGTGGGTATTGCAAATCTACCTGATAATCAGGAACAGGTACAGGTATACCTGATCCACAGTAACAGACATGAGCTAGCATTTCGGCTGAGCGGATGGTAAATTTTCAAATCCTGAGGGGGTTGAGCGGATGGTAAGCCATAAAGTCCTGTTTTTTTTACTAAAAGCAAGGTTTTCAGGATTATTTTTCGCTAAAATAGGTTAGTAAGCTATTCTGAGTTCGTTTACGCCTAATCTAGGCATACTTTTATCCAGTGGCATATCCAGCATTTCGGAAAGGGGGTGTAAAATTTTGAAAGTTCAAAAATTTAGCAAAATTTGCCTTCAAAAACGCGTTTATAACACATCTCAGGCTTAAAATTAACAGAGAATACAAGTTTTAGTAGCTTAAAGTGGCCTGGTAGGGGTTTCTGCCCGACGAAGGCGGGAAAATGTTGAGAATTTAGCCTTCAAAAACGCATTTAAAAGGCATTCTGATCACAAGATAGACAGTTTTGGTGCATAATTCATTGGTTTCGCTTATTTTTGACAGACTTTCTCTTCCTACCTCCACCGCAAAGGGGGCTGTACCCACCCTACACCCCTGGATACGCCACTGCTTTTTTCTTTGAAAGACCAGTTTCCAAAGTAGCAGAACACCATTAGTTTTTTCTCTAGTACTGTGTAAAATAGAGAATCTAATTTTTCTTGCCATTTCTGATCGTGCCGGCTGCAGGATCTGTCTAAGATGGGTTCTGGGGTTTTCTCCTGGTATGGTTTTGCGTTTAGAAACCAACACTTTTCAGTCAGATCGCATCCGACGAGCCAACCGATCACGAACTACTCTCACCATTGGTCTTAATCGACACAGATGGCTGTGACATGACCGAACTAGAAACGGCTGACGACGAGTCCAAAGCTAATATCGGTGATTCCCAAATCCAATTGCTATACCATTTACAGCTTATTTCAGTCGTCGAACGTGGGGGTACCGTACGGTACCACTACCCTAGATACCGGTACCATATGGTACCGGCACCATATATGGTGTCGGTACCATAAACGGCGTTAAACGCCTGACTTTAAAACGTATATAATACCCCTACTTTCGGCTACTGTGGCGGTGCGATAGTAAGTCAGATTTTGTAGTAGCAACATAAAATTAGCGGTACTGTGGTATCATTACCTACTATTCACTACCGTTACCATATATGGCGGTTAAAGGCTTGTCTGCAGCTGCGGTTGATTTTCAGGCGAAGTCAAGTTGGTTTATCTACATGTAAAGACACTAATCGAATCAGGCATTGAAGCAGAGCAAATCGCCATTATATCGCCTTATAATTTGCAAGTAAACCGGCTGTGAAGAAAAGCCGTTCTACTAAAAGTGAATTTTCTGCTCTCAGGTTCAACTTCTGCGTTTGCACGTGGGGTCGCTCTATCCGAAAATAGGCGTTCGCTCAGTTGACGGATTCCAGGGCCAGGAAAGGGAAGCAGTGGTGTTTTCGCTCGTGCGCAGCAACAGAACACGTTCGTTTATTAGGGACCTTCGGTAAATTCCATTGGCATATGCCATTAACTTTGTGCCATTAGCAAATGGCACAAGCTGTCACGCTTGTAATCGGATAGGGGTCAGCAGCGGTGAGACTCGTCAACTTTTGCGCGCTAGCTGGGCGGCCTGTGGTCAGTTCTGGCCGGTTGATGACCCCGTCTGTTAGTCAATATTGTTTACCGATCATTGCCTCCCCAGTTGACCCCGATGCCCACCAGACTGAGTGCGGACGAAGTGTGTCTTTGTGTGTGAATAGATCGGGCAGTTAGTGTCAGCAGGCATTGTTCGTAATTGCGCCGTTTTTCTTGCAATGGAAGAGCAGATAGAAGATTGGGCTGATGATGAGCTTCTTGTTTTTGATGTTTTTCACTCTGAGTCAAGTGTAGAGGCAGAGTTAGATTATCTGCTGTTGGAATGTTGAATTTCTTCACCACATGCACGCAATACCATATAGCGTTTTCATGTCGCACCCGCGAGAATTTACCGTCAACTCTGACTCAAAGAAACGATTAGGTGTCACTCTAAGTTTGCCGCCATCTTCGTCCGCAACAAAAACGCCGATTATAAAATCTACCGCCTTCGACTTGGGCATCTCCTCAAGAAAGACACAGAGTGACCGGCGGCGGCTGGTGGTCCTACACACAACAAACAAGGACCAGAGACCAGACGATAATTAGCTCCTCCCTATGTCAATTTGTTACAACAGGGACAGTGAGGGGTGGGCGCAAAACAGCTGGGGCAGCCCGCGGGCGCGGCTGACCTCGTTGCGCAACCCACTGAATAGAGGGACCCATCCGCACCTCATGTATCCGATTACATGGCACAAGCTGTGTGCCATTCGCTAATGGCACAGGGAAATGGCACGTGTGCCGGTTAATTTACCGAAGGTCCCTTATGCTAATACCAGACTGTTAGAGTTGGACAATACCAAATAGCCCAAACCCGACCCAACACCCAATACTTGCTCAGCTAAGCCGAAATCGTATTTCAGTCAACAGGTACATTCTATATCATTAGAAACATACATGTAACAGCGGCGGGCCGCCGTTCCTGAAAGCCGTCCGCATTAACGCACAGCCGGCGGGCGCGGCCTCTGGGCCAAAGAAGAATACGCGCCTCCAGTTTACGCCGCACCCGACGCAGCTTCTGACGCAAAAAACTAACTATCCCAAACGAGCTGCCCAGTTGCAAGAGACCACATACGAAGGCGAACTGGCGGAAGAGAACACTTGGACGCTCAAACACGCGCTCTCGAAGGCTCCCGTTCAACCAACCGCACTCGTTGAAGCGGTCTGTGCAAGCCAATGTTGCTGTTGGTGCCAAAAAGTTCCGTAAATAACGTGTATAAGGTGCCGTGTTTTCCAGTCTAGTTGTTAAATGTGCCGTTTTCTTGTACCCAGCATCTTATCATCGGGCCAATAAGCTTTCATAACATTCCTCCAATCTAAGATCTGATATGTACGAGCCTGTACGTACATGTTCCCTGTTGGTGTGTCGGCCGTCTCTGTCAGTGTCTATCGATCTGTTTGCATGCGGAGCACACTGCCTTGTCTCGGTCAGCTGTCAATCATGTGGGAGGGGTGTCGGCTCCGCCCTATCATGTAGGTTTGTGCAACACACTGCCAAACGCGAGGAGAGCGCTGTGTTAAACTTTCCACTTTCTCTCCACGTGCGACTGCCTTGCGGTTGGCCTATCATTTCTCTCTTGTGTGCCGCGCGTGTGTTAGTCAGGAACAAAAGAGGCACAGACGAAACAAAATCAATGCAAAACGAACAATTGCAGTAATGCACGGCAAAAGTGGTACATGGTAGCACGGATTATTTTTAGCACTCTGTCTTTTGTGACGTCGTTGATTGCGTGCAGATAGATAGGTAGGTAAACATCCCATTTCGTTCCCGTCTCAATTCGTCGCAACGTTTGAGGGACTAATTATTTTAATACTGTAGGTAGTAGGGTCCCATTATTCTGCCTCTCATTCATTCATTGCATATACTGTAAATCAATCCAGTGACGAAACAAAATCAATGCAAAACGAACAATTGCAGTAATGCACGGCAAAAGTGGTACATGGTATGGTAGCATGGATTATTTTTAGCACTCTGTCTTTTGTGACGTTGTTGATTGCGTGCAGATAGATAGGTAGGTAAACATCCCATTTCGTGCCCGTCTCAATTCATCGCAACGTTTGAGGGACTAATTATTTTAATACTGTAGGTAGTAGGGTCCCATTATTCTGCCTCTCATTCATTCATTGCATATACTGTAAATCAATCCAGTGACGAAACAAAATCAATGCAAAACGAACAATTGCAGTAATGCACGGCAAAAGTGGTACATGGTATGGTAGCATGGATTATTTTTAGCACTCTGTCTTTTGTGACGTTGTTGATTGCGTGCAGATAGATAGGTAGGTAAACATCCCATTTCGTGCCCGTCTCAATTCATCGCAACGTTTGAGGGACTAATTATTTTAATACTGTAGGTAGTAGGGTCCCATTATTCTACCTCTCATTCATTCATTGCATATACTGTAAATCAATCCAGTATAGAAGCAAAACAAGAATCGTAATAGCACAGCAAAACAAGAATCGTAATCCTGGCGCAGGAAGAAGTGCAAAAGCTTGTGCCCATCGGGCCTTCGCGTCGTTCATTATTTTCTTCTTTTTGTGCACGCGCTTGCGGCGTAAATTGGAGGCGCGTATTCTTCTTTGGCCCAGAGGCCGCGCCCGCCGGCTGTGCGTTAATGCGGACGGCTTTCAGGAACGGCCTCCGGGCCGACCTGGGGGGAGGGGTGTATGGAGGGGTTTCCTCAGGTGGGGGGTCGAGGGGGGTTTCTGATGGGTCTAGGACAACTCGCCACCACCGACTCGCCGCCAGACAACTCGCCACGGACAACTCGCCACAGGGACAACTCGCCACTGGACAACTCGCCACCGGACAACTCGCCACCTGGACAACTCGCCACCGGACAACTCGCCACCGGACAACTCGCCACCGGTAAAAATTTAGAATTTATAATTAACTTTAAAACCGCCGCCATAGGAGAAACGTGTGTTTATACCTTATAGAGAGAGCGTTTGGTCTCTATGCTGAGGGAAGCAGCAAGCAGAAATTTTTATGCAACTATGGTGGGTGACCAGATCAGGAAGTACAGTTAGAAATTATGCTCCAGAAATCTGATTCCATTTTTGTCAATGCCAATCTACCAAAGTATTCGAACCCCTCCCCCCAAAATCGCCTTGTGTCGTTTCCGGGGACCCACTCCCCCTAAGTCGACGTCGTTTTCGGGTTACCCCCCCCCCCCCCCGAGAAAAATTCAGTACATGCAGTACTGTCATTTTTTCTTGTTGCCATACTGTATAATGAATTGAATAGATCCCTTCAACCACTCTGGGAAAGTTTTCTGTATGTAGAAATATTAGACAGAATGTGCATAAATCGAAAATACTGCAATCGAAGTACCCTAAAATTCCGAAAAAAGCGACGTCGTTTTTTGCTAACCCCCTCCTCCTCCTGGTGCGTCGTCTATCGTCGCATTTCAGCCGACCCCCCCCCCTCTGGAACGACGTCGTTTATGGACGGTCCCTAAATAGTTAGAAATTCAATAAATATTCAAAAATGAATCAGGAAAACTGCTTTTGAATGGGAAAAAGTGAATGAATGAATGAATGAATGAAGTTTACTCCACGACCAACACCAACAACTTGGTAAAACGAGGGCCGTGAGGTTAGCCATAACAAACTACCGTATACAAGTTATTTAAGACATAAGAATAAGACCGTTGTCAATTACAGATTGAAAAAGTGCTGAGAACTACGTACAGAAAGCCTTAAACTGATTCTTAGACGAATGTACAGCACTGCGTGGTAACGAGTTCCATAAAACAATACAGTCACTAAAGAAGTTACGCAAAACAACAGGCAGCAGTTGGAGATCGTGACTGCGGTGCCTGGCAGATCGACGGTCACTTAAAACACGAACAAACTCAGCAGGAAAGTAGCGGTGTCCATAAAAATAGTTGTACACAAGTGTTGCGCGTCTAACAGCTACAAACTGACAGATCGGTTTCCAACAGAATTTAGACTTACTTAGAAAGTTGTGAAAATCAGTGAAAAAGCACAGCTAACAAAAATGCACAGACAAATTCTGTTTCTAAATGGCTAATATGTATGGTACGACAGAAAAATACAGAAATTGCTGAAAACAAATTCACAAATTCAAAAGGGTATTTTGTGCTCAATTTGTAGTCACTAAATCTGAATAGGTACAGTAGTCGTAGTCTTGATTACGTCATAAAACCCCAAAAATTAGTAATTATTGGTTAGTAGTTAGTTTAGTCACTACAAAATACTGTAGGTCTACCCATACCCAATTCAGATTCAAATTCCCATAGCAATACTACGATGAACGTGAATTTGGGCTTTGCACTTGGCCGACCTCTCAGGCACCGCCAGAACTCAATCGTCAGGTCCGAATTAAACTTATCAAATATAAAAACGTGACCGTTAGACAAATGTATGGAAAATCACGTTGCGTTTTTATCATTTCTTTCATGGTAAAGACCAGTGCAAATTAATTACCCCGAGGCTGTAAGTGACTGGGGCGTTCATAAACGCATAATTAAGGTTGTTGTTGTTGTAACTTTTTGTCCTTTCGGACTAGGAGTAGCCAACTGCTATAGAGCAGGAAGAGACGCAAGGTCCGGCAGCCTCCTTAACAACAACCGTCCCCTTTTGCTGTCGGTGTGTGCAAGACAGCTAAGGTTTGGTTCCCATTTATCTACTTGCCATTGCTGACTTTCGATGGCCTGGGTTGGGCTTTGTGTCGACTACTTCCCATCGCCTCGACAGGTTTCGAACCCACAAACACACCGCTTCCACGGGTGCCGGGGCCGCCGTGACACACGGGATAGCGTAAACTACCCATGGCCAAGACGCGACAGAAAAGGTTCGATACAAACGGACTAATTATAGTGTAATTAGGCCTGCCGAATACCTGTAAGCAAGCGGTCACTGCCCACACTCAGTATGGCAGAACTCATTGAGGCATAACACAAATTTAGCACGTTTTTCTTACTTGCGGTAACTGCTAGAACAGCAGTGGTACGGACCAAGCACTCTATAAGGTATAAACACACGTTTATTCTATAGCGGCGTTTTTTAGTTTTTTTTTAAATTCCAAGTTTTTGCTGGTGGCGAGTTGTCCGGTGGCGAGTTGTCTGGTGGCGAGTTGTCCCGGCGGCGAGTTGTCCTGGTGGCGAGTTGTCCGGTGGTGAGTTGTCCGTGGCGAGTTGTCCGGCGGCGAGTCGGTGGTGGCGAATTGTCCGGCTCCCGTTTCTGATATGTTTGGCGTTGAGTGTGTAGTTGCGCCAGTTAGAAAATACACACCACTTGCTGTACGTACAACCGCGAACGCCTACCGTAACCTTGTACGCGCCAAACATTGTATTTGTAGCGCTATGTGATTAGCAGCCCGCTTGCCCTTTGTTCTCTAGAACTTTCTTCACTCTCTCCGTCTGGCTGTCTGGCGAGCGGTCGTGTCAATTATTCTCCTGTATTTAATTATATTGTTGGAGGTAAAAAGTTGTTGTTGATCGGCTGCCACAGAAAGCAACAGCTACTACCGAGACCGCAGAGGAAACCAACAATATATCAACTGGCGACCAACGGTGGCATTCGACGATCGCGGAAGAAAGAAAAAAAGAAGATTTCGACGCCTACTGCCAACCCGGCGGTAGCGAAAAAGAAGAGTTTCTACACCTACCGCCAACCCGGTGGTAGCAACCAACGAAGCTTTTCTACTGCTACTACCAACCCGGTGGTAGCGAAGAGGACGATTCCTACAACCAGCTTGGCACAGATCATCGGTTGGTGTCGCCTACACTAACCTACAGGAGGAGGCACAGTCAGTGAGTGTTTTCCTACGTGTCTTCTTCTTTCTACGTTCCGGCCGGTGGTGGACAGCCACCGCCTTTTCTACGACCTGCCTACAGACGTTGCCGACTGCTACGTTGGTTGTACGTGCTGTAGCGCCGGTCTTTCTTCGAATTTGCGCCGACCTGCCTACACACGGTACCGCCCACTCCTACATTCGCGGCTGTACATGTGGTAGCGCCGGTCCTCTACGAAATCGCGTCAACCTGCCTACACACGGTACCGCCTACTCCTGCATTGGCTGTACGTGTGTTAGCGCCGGTTCTCTTCGTTCTACAGTGCGCAAACCTGTCTCCACACGTCAGCTGTGCGTGTGGTAGAGCCGGTTCTCTTCGACAACACAACGACAGCTACTGTGTCGTGGCTGTCACTTGTCTACGTGCCAGCAGCTACAAATCGTCACTGCCGCGATGTCCAACCGCCGGGCACACATCCCGGCACCACAACCTTATTGGCAAACCGTCGACGACCGTCCACCTCTCAGATGGCCACTCTGGGAGCGACTATTCAACGCGTTTCTCACCGGCCTGGACGCAACCAGGGACAACACGGCAAAATTGACGGACAACGAGAAGAACGATTTTCTTCTCTCGTTTTTGGGGACAGCCGCGCTTCCCCAATTCGCCAGTCACCCTGTGTTCAACGCCGATCCAGACGCCGACTTCGAGGAATTCCTGGCAGCCGCCCGGGAGACTTTCTACAGGCCTGTCAATCCGGTACGGGCCCTGTTCGACTTTATGCAGCACTCACAAGGGTCTACCCAGTCAGTCACCGAGTACATTCGCGTACTCAGGACTCTGATCCAGCAGTGCACGTTCCCTGTCGATCAGGGGACACGACGCATCGAGGAACGCACCTTAATCGACTATCTGCTAGCAATACAAATAGTGCGCGGCCTACATAGCCGTGCTGACTTACTGACTTAAGTCGCTTGCCCACTAGATGGGGCGTTGCGGAACCTCATCTTTTTCAGCATGTCTCGCCATTGGGCTCTGTTCAGTGGATCGGCGCTCTCGTTTTTCAGATCGTCACGAACATTGTCTTTCCATCTGGTTCGCGGTCTCCCTGCCGGCCTTTTCCATTCTCGTTTGTTTGGGCGAAATTCAAGCAGTTTGTGTGGCAGCGCGTTTGGGTTCATTCGTTTGATATGACCATACCATCTCAGTCGACTAAGTTTGGCTAGCAATGAGGCATGAGGCTGACCAGTCCGTCTTCTCACTTCTTCATTTCTGATGAAATGGAACCACTGGATTTGCTCAATTTTCCTGAGGCTTTGGTTGTCAAAAACATTTAGCTGATTCTCAAGTCCTTTGGTCATTGTCCAGGTTTCTGCAGCATATAGGAGAGATGACAAAATAAGCGCCTGGTACATCTTCATCTTTGTGGACCTCTTAATGTCACGTCTCAGCCATAGCGGTCTTGTCAGGTTGCTCATTTTGGTTTGGCAGATTGCGATTCTTCGGCAGACATCATCTTGGCAAGATCCGTTACTGGACAACTCTGCTCCAAGATATCTGAATTTTTCCGTGAACTTAACGCTCTGTCCATGTATCCGCAGTTCGTCTGGTCGGTCCATGTGGTCTGGGGCTAGTAGTTCCGTTTTTTGCCAGTTAATCTTCAGGCCCAGTTTTTCAAACTCGTCATTGACTGTGTAGAGTCCAATTTCCAGGTCTTCCAAGGAGTCTGTTAGGAGCGCGATGTCATCGGCAAAATCCAAGTCCGTAATTGAATACTCTCCAATACGAAAACCAGAGAGGGCTGGTTGGCTTTGGTTCATTACATAGTCAATCACTGTATTAAACAGGGCCGGTGCTAGGACACATCCTTGTCTGACGCCAGTTTGTAGTTCGAAGGTAGGTGATTCTCTTCCACTCACTTTGACTGTTGCCTCTGGTTTGCTGTAGATGGTCATAAGGATTCTTTTAAGTTTCGCCGGGATTTGTAGCAGTTCGATTATTCTCCACATTCTCTTCCTGTCGACTGAGTCAAAGGCTTGTTTTAGATCAATGAAGGCAATAAACAGGGGTCGTCGGTATTCTCGGGCTAGCTCAATTATCTGTCGCAAGGCAAAAATCTGGTCCACTGTCGATTTTCCAGGTGTGAAGCCGGCTTGTTGCTCTCGTCTCTTCCTAAGTAGGTGAGGCAGTAGTCGGTTTAGGATGACTCTGGCAAATACTTTGCTTGGGGTAGACAACAACGTTATCCCTCTGTAGTTCTGGCAGTCAAGTGGGGAGCCTTTCTTTTTCCATAGTGGTATAATGATTCCTCTGTTCCACTCAGTAGGTATCTTTTCTGCTGTCCAGCACTTGTTGAAAAACTTGGTAAGCTCAGGGATCGTCACTGTTGGTGCACTCTGTAACATATCTGGTGTTATCTTGTCTCCACCTGGGGCTCTTCCAGACTTGGTTTGCTTTACTGCTTGTCTAACCTCTGCATCTGTTATTTCATCCTCTTCTTGTGGCGCCTTGACTGGTGTTTGTCTATCTAGTTCACTTGGTAGATCAGGGGCAGGTCTGTTTAGTAAGGTGTCGAAGTGTTCTTTCCAGCGTTTAGTAATTTCTTCAGGTTTTCTCAAGATTTCACCTCCTTTGCCTTTTATCGCCTCCTCTTTTGATTGCCTTCCATTTGTCATGAGCCGTAGTTCTCGAAACATCTCGCCTTGATTGTTCTGGCTGGCTGCTGCTTGCAATCTCTCTGCTTTTCTGGTCCAGTAGTTGTTTCTATCCTGTCTTAGCTGCAGATTTCGCTCAGTATTCAGCCGTTTGTACTCAACCCTGTCATTCCTCAGCTTGGCGTTTCTTCTTTCCTCTATTAACTTCCAGGCTCTTTCGCTAATCCAGCTTTTCCGAGGTGCTCTCTTCGAGTTTACTTGGGTGGCCGCATGTACAAAAGCTCTTTTCAGGTCAGTCCAGCTCTCTTCAATGTTTTCAGTTTCTCTCAGTGAAGCTATCCTTGAGTGAAGCTCTGCCATATACTTGTCCCGGGTTTCTGGGTTTGCAAAGTTTATGTTCTGGAAGCTTGCAGGCTGTCTTGGCTTGTAGATTGACTTGGTTGACAACTGAAGGGTCATGGCAACGAGGTGGTGGTCGGAATTGATGTCGGCACTCCTGTACACACGGTACTTGGTGATAGATGATGCGTCTCTTGCTCTGAGTGCTAGGTGGTCTAACTCCTTCTGTACTGATCCATCAGGGCTTTTCCAGGTTAGTCGGTGGATGGTTTTCCTTGGGAAGAAGGTTCCTGGTAGTCGCAGGTCATAGTCAGCCAGCAGGGTGAGCATCCTTGTGGCATTGTCGTTTCCTTTACTGAATTGATTTTGGCCGATGATTGTAGGGTGCAGTCTGCTTTCATCGCTTGGTTCTGCATTGAAGTCCCCCATGATGATCAAGAAATCATTCGGTTTCACTTTCCTCATCACAGTGTTTAGCTGGGTGTAGAACAAGTCCTTCACTTCGTCTTCTGCTTCATTTGTTGGCGCGTAGACGTTTACCACTGTCATATGGCCATTGGTCAACTGCAGTCGGGCTGTGATGATCCGCTCTGACACTGCCTCCTTTTCCGTAAGAGAGTTTGCAAATCGATCGGTAAGCGCTAGTCCAACCCCTTTTTCCTTCCTTGATTGGTGTCCTGACCATAACAGGGTGTACTTGTCGACTTTTGTCTGTCCTTCTCCTGTCCATCGCATCTCTTGCAGTCCGCATATTTCAACGTTTAGCCGGGAGAGTTCGTAAACAAGGGTTTGCGCAGATCCAGTTTCGCTCATTGTCCGGGTATTCCAGCTTCCCACACGAGAGGGTCGCCGTAAAGTGGTTCCAGGGGTCAAAGATCCAAGTGTCGGCCGGTTTTCTGAGTTTCTGAGGTTCGCAGTCAGAGAGGGTTTAAGGCGGCCGGGGGACTGGCCCTGCGCGCCCGAGTTTTAACGCCTTTACTGGCGGCCATTTTAAGCCTGGCAAGGCATGGGTTTTCCCCTGGACTGGCAATTAGCACAATTTGATTTAGTGATAGTAATAATAATAATAATGGAGATAATGGAGGGAAGGGGATGGGCAGGCAGGATGCAGGGAGGGGACGTTCGGGGATCAAAATGTCCCTGCATCATGGGGTGAGGCACTTCTGTTGATTTTGGCTTGGAGGGGCTTCCTTCAGCAGAGGCCTCATTTATAACACCATCCCAGGTCTGTCACATGAAAACGCCACAGGTATCCCTGAGAAAGGACACCCAGGTAGCGCCACATGCACAGGTCTGGGATGGTGAACTTTGGGGCGCTGAAGTAACCCCCTTAAGCCGACTCCAGGCGTCTCCATAAAGGAGACTGAAGGAGAACGGCAAAGCCAGAATCATCCATCCCCGGGACTTGGACCCAGGCCGCACCACTTTGGGTGATTGGGGAACAACCCCAGACCCATTGGGGACACATAGCCGTGCTACACAGGAGAAACTGCTCGCCCTCGACGCAGTGGATTTGGACAAATTCACTGCCCTCGCATTGGCTGATGAGAGCGCCAAAAAGGATGCTGCAAACATGGCACCCGGGTCATCGCAGATCAGCGCTACCTCACATCATCGGTACAACCGGGGCAAGGGACCTAGCTCCACACAGCACACAGGACCCAGACCTACGCCGGTATGCCCCAGTACCTCAGCCAACCGTCAGCCAACCGGTAAGAGAGTCTGCCGGCATTGTGGAGATTCCTCTCACGCAGACAGCAGGGATTCCAGATGCCGCGCCAGAGGCCAAACCTGCAACAACTGCGGCAAACAGGGACACTTCCAGCGAGTGTGCAGGAGCAACCCGTGCTCCACCTCGCGCCCTGCCGCCAAACAACAGTGCCGGACCACTCACCAGATGCGCAGCAATCACAAAAAGGGCCGGAAGAGTGTGAATGCCGTACACACTCAACCACCTTATTGTGAGGTCTACATCGCCTCTACCGACGATGCTCCTGCCGCACCACTGCGCCTGATGGTCGACACTGGCTCAGACGTCACTGGAATCACTCAGGACGAGTTCCATAAGCACTTTCGAGCGACGAGACTGCAGACGGCCGACCACATCCTCAATTTCGATAAGTCAGAAGTGCCTATCGAGGGGCAATTTCCTGCTCAACTTTCCTTCCATGGACGAACTGCCGACGTGCCTGTGTATGTGTTTGGCAATTCCTGCCACAATACACTAGGCATAGACGCGATGCGTGCTCTGGATCCAGTGCACATCACTATCCAGTCGGGGAGCAGCAACGTTTGTGCAGTCACTCAGTCCAGCCAACCAGAGGATGCCAACGACGGTGTCGCCGCTACTAGCGCGCCACCACCAGACATCTCTGACGTCTCTACGCCTACGCTACCAGCTAGGGATACCGGGCCATGGAAGAAAGCAGGATTGCTGCCGCTGCTACACAGCTTTCCTAAGCTCAGCCCTGCGCAGAAGTTCTTTGGACGCCGACCTCGTTTGGGCTGGGAAGTCTACCGACAACCCCGCAAAACAGCTCAAAAAGAGGAAGGAGGGGAGGACATGCAGTCGCGGCAGAGACAACAGCAGTCAAACCAACGTGCTACTAGCAGCTCAGGACCAACGTTCACTGTTGGGCAGAAGGTGCGCACCAAACGGCCTCACACGCCCAAAGGACTGAGTCCCTGGAGCGGCAAAGTACTGACTGTTCTGAAGGTGCTCGGCAAATTCAACTACCTGCTGTCGGATAAGCAGAAGTGGAACGGGCGCAACCTGCAACGCGTTGCCGACCGGCCGGGACCGACTGTCTACGAAGCTGAGGCTACCGCGCCAGAACCAGATCAGCCGCGACCAGAACGGCGACACCACCCGCAGCGGAATCGTCAACCGCCAGACCGTCTAGGGGACTGGCACTACTACTAACCGACGCTTCCGCCTCAAGAAGAAAGAAGGTGGTTGATATGTTTGGCGTTGAGTGTGTAGTTGCGCTAGTTAGAAAATACACACCACTTGCTGTACGTACAACCGCGAACGCCTACCGTAACCTTGTACGCGCCAAACATTGTATTTGTAGCGCTATGTGATTAGCAGCCCGCTCGCCCTTTGTTCTCTAGAACTTTCTTCACTCTCTCCGTCTGGCTGTCTGGCGAGCGGTCGTGTCAATTATTCTCCTGTATTTAATTATATTGTTGGAGGTAAAAAGTTGTTGTTGATCGGCTGCCACAGAAAGCAACAGCTACTACCGAGACCGCAGAGGAAACCAACAATATATCAGTTTCGCCCAGGTGGGGGGTCCCAAATTTCGAAAAGCTCAAAACGCCTAGAAATGCGTTTTTAGCACGTTTCTTTCAGTAAGGACGCTAAAAATCGCTATTTTAAGCTGCCAAATAGCGTTTTAAAGCTAAAAAACAAGCAAAAAATGACAAAAAGAGCTTCCAAAAACACCGATTTTTCTTAAATATCAGCAGTGGAAACGCCAAATTCGGTTTCCAAAGGCTTTTCAAGTGAATTTCAGGCTAAAAATTAGTGATTTCTGACCCAGTTTGTTAATACTGGAGCCACTACTAGTACTTGTATTTTTTGGTCGGGGGGAGGGGTCCCTTAACCTGTCTCGGGGGGGGTGAGGGGGGTTTGGCCTTTCCAGCAGGGGGGTAACCCCCCAAACCCCCTAGTACATGTATGATTAGAAATGACAATTTTTAATTATAAAAAAGAGAGGGTGCGGATGGATGGATTGTCCGCCGGGCGGGGCGGACCAATCATGCACACCCATATCCTGCCCTTCCTTCGCTACTAGCCTAAACACATGCTCGGTGTCAGTCTGGGCGGGTCTCAATGTTAGCTATCCCCCGTTCCCGTCTGTCCCAACACATGTGTGGTTGCTGTTGTAGCTTTAGGTGCTTAGGCAGCTCCAGTCGGTTCCCATTTACCTACTCGCTGTCACCAGCTTTCGGTGGCCTGGGTTCGGCTTTGTGCCGACCACCAACTCTTTGCGGCAAGAAACTTGAGTGGATGAGTGCACGAGCTTTGCGGCCTGATCCACTACACCAACTGTGCCGGCTAATACTGGTCTGCTGCGTACGTAGTTTTAATCCGGCTACTATCAGCAAATTTTGGCTTACCCATGTATGCAAGTATGCTAAGTAAAGTATGCAAACTGTATATACCATGAATAGACCTATTTCCTCAGAGAATTTCAATTTGTAGTCTTAGTTTGCAGTTAAAAATTTTGGCGAAAATAATTTGTAGTCTTAGTTTGTAGTTGTCAAATTCAGGTTCAAAAAGTATGTAGTCTTAGTTTGTAGTCAATTTGTAGTCAGGTTACCAATCGTCAGAAATTCGATATTACTGCAAATTTTTGCCAATTTGAACAATCAGTCAAGGAAATGCTTTGCAAAAATAATAACCGGAAGCCTGTTACTTGTTTTTCTGTGAAAAAATCGTGTTTTCTAATAGATATTTCTGAAAACAAACAGACCAAATTCAATGTTTTTAAACAGAATTTCAATGCTGAACATTTGGTATTTTTAAAAACCGAATGAGATATTTTTTTAAAAACTAAGACAAGAAAAAACACAAGCAAATTTTCAAAAGTCAATCATGTGGTCACTTTTCTTTGAAAATTTATACAGGTAAAAAAGTGGGAAAATTGGAAAAACGATCTTTCTAACACTTTACATTAAAAATTGCTTTGTTCTTGGTATTTGATAAGCTTATCATAAGCTCAAGACAGCTCAAAGGCCGATTGGGGACTCTATTTATATATAATTACATTAAAAATCGGAAAATTTCCAAGAAAAATGACTACAAATTGACTACAAATTCAAAGATTTTGAAATAGTAGTTTGTAGTCAATTTGTAGTCAGCCTAAATAATATGTAGTCTTAGTTAATTTGTAGTCTTGATGACGTCATAATCGCCGAAAATATGTAGTTTGTAGTTAGTAGTTAGTAGTACTACGAATTAGGTCTAACCATGAATGTAGATAGTGAAGGAATGCGTGATTCAGAGTGTTTGTATTCAATAGTTAGTGTGATATAGTACGATGTACTGTACGTGTAGATACAATAGTTAGTCAAGAATACATAACAAAGGAGCAAGAATGCTCCACTCAACGGCCGGCCGGCCTAGCATGCGCTGCGCCAATGTTTCAGGACTGGTTGCGAAGTTCCCAACCAGCCCTGAAATTTCAGGAGGGGTTCCGAACGTTCGCAACCAGTCCTGAAATACTGGCGCAGCGCATGGTAGGTCGGCCGGCCGTAGAGTGGAGCATTCTTGCTCCTTTATTATGCATTCTTGGTACGATGGTTGGTTGATGTTGGTTCTGTTTATAGGAAATGTCGGCTTTCTGTCAGACTCTCGGCGAATGAACGTAGGTGTGACGCGCGCGAGGCGCCATCTGGCGGTGGTTTGCGACAGCGCAACTGTCAAATCGGACGCTAGGATGGCCTCTCTACTCGAACATCTGCGCTCCAACGGGGTTGTCAGACACGCCAACGAATTCAGTGGTGATTTGAATTTTTATTAATCAGTCATAAGCGGTAATTATTGGTGACGGAATAGCCAACAGAACAGCCATTCAAATTTAGGGGTGGGCGTGAGGCCAAACAGTACCAAAATCCCAATTCTTAACGCCCTTATAACTCCGGTTCTAGAGCAGCTAGACAAAATCATATGTAAAGCACTTAACGCCGTTTATGGTACCGACACCATTTATTATGGTGCCGGCATACATGTAACAGGTCATCCGCCGAAGGAGGAGAGGTTTGGGGTTTGGCGCCGGCCTGGGGGTCTGAGCCCAAATTATGAGAGGGTGGTGGGGCACTAAAAACGCTAAAAAATCGAAAAAATCGCAATTTTTCGGCTAAAAAGGTGATTTTGGCCATTTTTGTGTCTGGAATTGCTAAAAAAATCGCAAAAATTTACTCAAAAATTACTTGCCAGATAATCGGAGGGGGGTCGGAATAATCGTCTCGAGGGGGTCCCCATCCGGGGGATCTGGCCTAAGTCGGGTGGGGGACAGACGCCGAGACCCCCCTGTTACATGTCTGGGTGGCGGTACCATATATGGTACCGGTACCTAGGCTAGTGGCGCCATATATGGTACCGGCACCCATTGTCATATGTGTACCATAATATGGTACCACCACAGTCAAGTCAAGTCAAGTGTTTACTGGCAGTTTAACACCTTACTTCACTCAAAGCGAAACACAGGTACCAGCAAAGAAAAGAAAAACTACAGTATGTACATAGAAATAACAAATTACGCAAAGAAGTATCATCATGTTATGTTAGACTGAAGGTGTAGTCCTAAAACGACAGTCCGTGAACGGCGCTACCATATATGGTGCCACTAGCCTAAGTACCGGTACCATAAACGGTGCTAAGTGCCAGCCAGGCTGTTTCATTTCTTTCTAAGTTCTACATTGTAGAATCTCAGACAGATTCAGATCAGTGTGGTGCATTTTGAAAATTTGAAACTAGGTAAAGTAATACTAGGTAAAGTTGTCACCTAAAAAACTAGGTAAAGTAATACTAGGTAAAGTTCTCAGATAAGAAACTAGGTAAAGTAAAACTAGGTAAAGCGCAGAAAAACTAGGTAATACTAGGTAAACCTAAAACGCTCGAAATCAAGTCAAAATATTATTTTTGGTTCAATAGAACTAGGTATGGCCAATGGTTTTCAAAAATTCACGCTACAGCAAAAAAATTATGCTAAAACCGCCGATAACATGACCGGATGCGATAATTTACGCAAAAAACCGCACTTGATTCCATGAAAAATTAGAAAAATGCGATCTAAAAGCGTCCGTCTGCGAAGAACTTTTGTATGGCGCACTTGGTACCATTTTGAATTATGGGCAACAGATTTGAATAACTCGCGCTACAAGCAAAATTTACGCTAAAACGGCAATAGCATGACCGGATGCGATTATTTACGCAAAAAACCGCACGTAATTTCATGAAGAATTGGAGAAATGCGGGTTCAAAACAGCCGCGTGGATCAAATCGCGTAAATTAGTGTTTATAACTTGGTCGCCGTCCCAGCGGTGGCTGATTTTCTATGGCGCGTGTTACGAAGGTGAAACCAACTTGATTGTTTAAAATCTACTAGAAAGATGTGAATATTCGTCGCCCAGCTAAATTAATGCAAAAAAGTATGATTGCAAGTGTTGGGTACAATAAAAGCCTGAAATGGCAAAAATTTAGGGTTACAGAAACTTCAACATCGTTTGTGGGGTTAACGGCAAAGAGCAGAGAGCAAATACTTATATCATTCGAAAGTCTGAAGTCTACTGTACACGGAACCGATTGAACATCTTGCGCCGAATTCGTCGTTTTTTTACAAGAACGAGGAACATGAAAAAAATCCACGAAAATGCCCATTTTCAGTAGTTAAGAAAGAATCAAATTTGTGGGGACCATGTCTAAGCGCGGAAAGAAAAAAAGCGGTGCTATATAGGTAACGAGTTGTGCTGATTTTAAATCCGGTTGAACAAAATTTCAATCAACTCTCCTTTTAGGAGAAAATGGCCATTGAAAAACGACGAATTCAGTTTTCGAAAGGAAAATGCCCTTTAACGGCCGAATTATGATTCAAAATGCATCTTATTCGATAGCTCACACTCTGTTTCATATAAATACATCACATCCCCCTATCAATAACGGAACACAAAAAAGCATTTGCGCTTGAAGTTGCAAAAACGGTTTTGGACCACTTTTTGGCTGTAATTTTGTATTTTCTATTCGGCGCGGCGCGAACGTGCTTTGGCCATCCCTAATAGAACAATGATGAAGTTAGTCGAGTTAAAATTTACGAAATTTGAAGCATTTCAAGTAAATATCTGTGTTTTATTGATCAAATATGTCAGAAATTCATTCTCTGGGCCACTGTAATTGTGGGAAAGCCGGAAATTTGAAGGTTTCCTGACTGAAAAAGCCACGTAAAACTGAAAATATCAAACTAGGTAAACTTGTTCTACCTAGAAGTACCTAGTTATGTGGATTTAAAACTAGGTAAAGTAAAAGTAGGTAAAATAGAGTAACAAGCAACTAGGTAAAGTAAATCTATGTACTTTTCTCGAATATTAACTAGGTAATACTAGGTATACCTCATACATGTAACAGCTCCGGGCCGACCTGGGGGGAGGGGGGTAGGGGGGGGTCGAGGGGGGGTTTCGCCCAGGTGGGGGGTCCCAAATTTCAAAAAGCTCCAAAACGCCTAGAGATGCGTTTTTAGCACGTTTTTCTCAGTAAGGACGCTAAAAATCGCTATTTTAAGCTGCCAAATAGCGTTTTAAAGCTAAAAACAAGCAAAAAATGACAAAAAGAGCTTCCAAAAACACCGATTTTTCTTAAATATCAGCAGTGGAAACGCCAAATTCGGTTTCCAAAGGCTTTTCAAGTGAATTTTAGGCTAAAAATTAGTGATTTCTGACCCAGTTTGTTAATACTGGAGCCACTACTAGTACTTGTATTTTTTGGTCAGGGGAGGGGTCCCTTAACCTGTCTCGGGGGGGGGGGGGTGAGGGGGGGTTTGGCCTTTCCAGCAGGGGGGGTTACCCCCCAAACCCCCCCCCCCCTAGTACATGTATGGTATACCTAGTTACCTAGATAAAAAGTGCACCACACTGATTCAGATCTGTAGTCTGATTTTGAGATTTCAGCTGTACGACAATGTTTGAGTTTTTGTTGAGCGTTTCTTTAACTTTCAGATGAGCTTTCAACCGTTCCATTCGAAGTTGACCGGTCGAATTTGGTGCGCTCACCAGAACCAAAGAAAGAGAAGTGTAGAAAAACGCCTGTCAAAGAGACCGAAAGACGTGTCTCGGCCAACCAATCGGCAGCTGCCGTTTCTGTCGCTAGCCAATCAGAGTCGATCGGCTGGCAGCAAGCTCTGATCGACGAAATAGAAGACTTCATTGACAGCGATGAAGTTAGACTGGAAATCGGTTTGAACCCTAGACAACGGGCATTTGTACACGAGTTTGCCGAGAAGCAAAACTTGATTCATCAGAGCTACGGAGAGGGCGCCGAAAGGCGGCTGGTACTTGAGAAAGTTCCGACTGAGATGGTTGATTCTGATGAGAAGAAAGAAGTACTGAATGATTCTCAGACTGACAGTCTGTCTCAAACGGCTTCTTCTAAACCATCGGCCAGCGAAAAACCTCTGCCAAATCTGAAGAATCAGACCAAAAAACGCAAGCCCAAACTGAAACCACCTACCGAGGTAAAACTTTACATAGATCAGTCTGACACGTGACAGTTGTTAGGGGCAAAATTTTTTGATAAAACCTATTTTTTAAAAAAGCTTTCTTGAAGGCTCAAAAAAACTTTTTTTTAATTGAAAATTCAAGATGTAAGTTTAGGCAAGAAGTGGGAAAATTAACGTGCATACATGCACTTTTTAGTAAATTCTTTGGACGCAGCCAGCATTTTATCTAGCAACCTGCATAATACTTCTTTTGCACTGAGCCTAACAGCGACTGCTTATGAAGTCCTTCCTTAGGATTGACCTAGAAGTGCCTCTAAACTCTATTTTCGGTGAAATTATGCAGTTATAGGCAGTGTTTAGGCATGTATTGGCGTTTTCGAACGGATTTCTCAACTGACCTGAGGAGCAAAAGTGGAAAATTTGTTGTAAGTACCTGTACTAGCACCCTTGACCCCTTTAAGACGATTTTACAAATTTATTTTTTTAAAATTTTCAAAAAAGCAAGAAAAAAGGTAAAAGGCGCTGTTTTAGATCAGTTTGGCAATTCTAAAAAATGACATGGTACTAGAGATGCGCACGGGCCGGGCTGGCCCGGCCCGGCCCGGCCCGGCCGGCGGGCCGGGCCGAGGGCACTTTTGGGCCCGCCGGGCCGGGCCGGGCCGGCTGGTCGGCCCGGGGTGGCCCGAATTTCTAATTTTTTCTTTCTAATTCTGACAAATTAATGAATTTTCGACTTCGTTTTCTTCAATTTTGTTACAAAAATAACGTTTATATCAGTTAAAGATAAAAAATGAGCCTGAATACGGAAAAATTGCAAAAAAGAGCGAAAAAAGTGCTAAATTTGGCTCATTTGAACCCAGCCGATTATTTTACCGAAAAAAAACGGGCCGGGCCGGGCCGGGCCGGGCCGAGTGGCAAACGGGCCGGGCCGGGCCGGGCCACAAAATTTGGAAAACGGGCCGGGCCGGGCCGAAAATTTCGGCCCGAGCGCATCCCTACATGGTACCTACTAGTAAAAACGAGTTAGAAATACCGAGTTCCGAGTTAACCGAGTTTCATACTACACCGAGTTTTACCGAATCTTGCTGAGAACTATAACCACTACTGCAAATAGCAATGAGTTTCAATGCTTACTTACTATTCATTTCATTGTTTCCTGTTTTCTTTTCTGCGCGGTTTTGCTGTTCTAGCGCCTCTACTCTACTATTAAATATGGGTAAAACTAAAAGTATTGGCGAGTTCGATTCCCGCTGCTAGCCCAGATGGCTTGAAAAATTATATACTTGCCACAAGTGTTCCCAGTGAAAGGTTGTTTTAGCCAGGCAGGAAACGTTTACGATGACAAACGTAACCGGCTTTTGAGCAGGACGGCAGAACAGTTTCTGTTGTTAAGAACAATCTGATTTTCTTGCATTTCGAATGTTAAGCTTTAGAGAGTAGTAAAGAAGTGTCTAGATAAGTAAAAGAACTGATTTTACATGTAATCAGCACCGTTTCCTTATAATTTGCAAGCTATTTTAGAATAATTTACACACAAGGTCGGTTTTAAACAAAAAGTTTAGGCAAAAACAGAAGAAACCGATGAATCGTTTATGGAAAGTTACGCTCGCGCCCACAGTAGATGTCAGTACACCGGCTGTCAGGGCCTGACCAATATGATCGGGCTGGACTGCACTCATTGTGCTCTCCGTTTCTGTCTCAATCACGGTCAAGCCGAAGTTCACGGCTGTGGCGCCAGCGCTAAGACTGAGGCACGACGTCAGATGAGACTGCAGTTTGCCGGAATAAAAACTTCCACCAGCAGCACCAAAGAGGAGAAGAAGGCTTTGTTACAGAAGAAGTTGGACGACAAACTGAAGAAATTAGAGGAAACTAGAAAAGCGAAGAAGGCTAAATAAAGGATTATTAACTGCTGATGTGCCTTCGCGCTTTCCTGCAACAGAAAAGCAACCAAATATTGCTATATAACTTTACAAAAAAATTTTGGCGACCTCAATTTGGCAAGTTACACTTACTAGCAGAACGTGAAACATTCTTACAACGGTTTTACGTAGCGAACATTAGCCAATGACCATAAGAGGTTGGAGTAACTGAAAGGAGTATTAATTACACTATAGAAGGAGTGTAAGTCACAGTGCATGTTACCTTTTCACTGCAAACGAACAAGTGTAAGAACTTATTGGTAACACATGCAGACAAGAACAAGAATAATAAGAATCTTAGCCAACAACAGTCACTCAAAAGACAATTTGTATAACCAAAAATTAGTTAAGTAAAAATTATTTTAACTGTAATTATAATTCGCATAATTGGCCCGTTTTTTAAAACTTCAATTCAATTTTTCAATGCTGTACCTTTTTCTTTTTAACTAAGAAAAGCTTTCCGCAAATTCTATTTGCAATAAAATTTATGGAAACTTGTGTAGTCGAAGGTGAAACATAACCGAAGTGGTTTTACCTCACAACACAGCCATACCCATTTCTAAATGCTTTTCAACCGAGAAAAGCTTTCCAAAAAGTGGTTAGCAAAGAAATTTTTGGTAGTTACAATACAATACTAAAATCCTTTAAGTAGATTGTGAAACACTAGTCAAACGGTTTTCCTTTGCACACCGATCAGCGATAATTTACTCTGATGTAAGCCCCGTTAACAACGATCAAGTAAAACAAGCACAAATCAACAACTAGCAGCACCTTATCATCACACCAGTTGAACAAAATGAATTTACCGGTAGATCCAAGAAAAGAAAACCAAAACCTTTTTTGCTACACGTTCTACCAGTCTACAGTAACCGTTTTTTAATGAATCTTATTGAGCAACAATTCAACTCGAAGTCCACTGAGCTTTCCGTTTCTCCACAAATGCCTTCATTCCTTCTTTCTGGTCGGCCTGCAAAACAAAATACTCACTACTTGTCATCAGAACCTTGCTTTCTACAAGTAACATTCGCCAAAGGGCAAGACTTTGGGGATCTCAGCCCAAATTGGGCAGTTAAAAAAAACTTGTACTGTATGTGGACTCAAACACAGCTACAAACCACTGTAATTTTCATAGTAATGAGACTTGGATATTTCAAAGTTTCGTTCTAAAGCAAGCAACAATGAGCCAGTTACAACACGTGGACATGGTTGGCATTAAAACAACTTACAGTAGCAAAAGTAGCATGGAACATGCGTCTTTCAAAGTGCAGTCCTTCCTGTAATGTCATTTCATAGGCTTTGTTCACTGCTTCTTTCGCCATGGCAACTGTCAGTGGAGATAATCCAGCGATTTTTTCGGCTAATTTCACTGCTTCCGATACCAACTACAAATACACAGACGTTTATGCAGTAGAACCTCCATAATTGGGACACCACTGTAAATATGAAAAGCGGTGGAACAGGGACAGAGCGAAGCTTCTTTAGCTTCCATAAGTGGGCTGAAGGTCCAAAAATGGGGATATAATTAACTCCCTCAACGGTTTTTCGCTGAATTGCAACTCGCATAATCAAAAAATTTACATCAACGCTAGTTGTATAGCCTTGTCAGTTCCACCCCATTTCTTGAGGTTCAATTGTATCAATGTCTTTTTTGACAAACGTTAACGATAAATTTATGACAGGTTAGAATGTATGTAGGAAAACGGTTTCTCTGCCCAAGGTGTTATTCATTTGTTGTGCGCCTCTGAACAGGCCAATGAAGACACTCTAGAGATACATATCCATACTGGACTTGTGGTAAAGCTCATGCAAGCTGTTTATTTAACGGTTCATAGCTCAAACCAAAAAAAACCATTAATCTCTTCTTTGTGCATTCTGCATTCCAAGAAGCCTCAAATAGATGTTCGATGCTCTAGGTAAGAAGAACTCTCGACCAACAATTCTAAATGACAGTTGATTAGGATAATTCAACCAACTAATCTGTTGACAAACATAATGCTGTTTGACAGATCCATTTTCTGCTTGGTCGCTTCTAAACTATGGTGTTTCTGTGCTAGCTCAATAATCTCTCTGATGGATGGTGGATCAAGGATGAGACGTTTAGTCGCCACTAGAAACAGGCTAGCATGTATTGCACTGGAGATCACTGGTTACGGCTGAATCCTACCAGATTTCAAAGAGGCTTCTTGCAGAAGTAAGACGAAGACAAAGCCACACAGAAACAACTTGTGCATGCTGTCAGAGGCTGAACTAAGTAATAATAGCTAAGTGAAACGTCAGCTTATATCCACACGTCACACTGTTATTAGTTCTAACCTAATTCATAGGAGTTTATGAGCTCAGATGTCGGTTGACCGGCCGTCATAATCGAACTCACCACTATTAATAGACTCATGCATTTTATACATGTCATTCACTCAATGACATTCACTAAGTTATCGGTCATAGATCATGAAGCTTAATGGTGACGCTTCTTCTTGTCCATTAGAAGACCTTCCTGCATGAAAGCCGGCAGGAAGGCGCGCTTTGCTTTGCTCTCCTGCAGCAGACCTTCGCGCATGAATGATGGCAGGAAGGGACGTTTTTCTTGGTGTAGCAGACCCTCGCGCATGAAGGAGGGCAGGAAAGCGCGCTTGTGTTCCTGGAGCAGACCTTCACGCAGGAACGACGGCAGGAACTGACGTTTGGCCATGGCCCCGTTGCCGTCCTCATTGATCACATCGCGCCAGAATGATGGCATCAGCACCACGTTTCTCTTGTTTTCTTTAACTACATTAGCGCTTTTGTTCAACTGTTCTGTTCAGTGGTTGACAGACAAACCAGTCACTTTCACGACTTGAACAAAACCGAACCTGTCTTACCATTTTGAGTGGGCAGCGATGAACTCAAGGACAGACAGAGAGCCAAGAGCAGACTCAGGCGTGCCATCGGCCTCACTGGAGACTATTTGTGGCCGAACACTGGCCGAATCATCTCTGACGCCCTATGGATCTTCCAGATCAAGCGCAAAATCGCAAATGCACTAGTGAAAGGCAACATGGAGAGAGTGCATTAGAAGAAGAATTGTACTAGCTGAAATCTGGGCCTGCTTTGGTGACTCTGCATGTGATGCTTTCATGTATGACGTTGTGTCTCTGCTAATTAGTGGTCGCTTCGCTTGAGTCAAGCTATTTGACACGTAAACATGTTATTCACTACTCTTCCTCTGATCTACAGCGAAATCTAACCCTGCTAAAGCCATCCACAATGTGAAGTCATATGATCATGTTATTGGTATTGCATACCTACTTTTAATGTAAATGACAGCAGTTAAATTATCTGATATTAACTCCACCTACAGTAAAGTCAGATAGAATCAGATTAGAGACGCCCACCTCAGTAAGGGAGACACGTACCTGATCATCCGGGAAGACTTTACTGACGAGTCCAGCTTGCAAGGCAATTTGCGCATCAATTCTGTCCCCAGTCAAACACATCTCCATAGATAACGACTTTCCAACAGCTCTGGTTAACCGCTGAGTGCCACCAGCACCTGAAATCTGCACCTCTGTCAGAACAGAACCTCGGCATCATAAACCATACACCAATGACAACAATACCTGCCGGGTGGGTTCAAGAACCCTCCGGTTTTTCTACGAAGCAATTTGCAAATTTTTCGTTAATAGGTCATCCGCGATGGGGGAGAGGGGTTGAGGTGGCGTCTCTGGCTACAGGGCATTTTTGCACTTCTGACAGGATTTTTACCCAAGTTTTGGTCCTCAAAAATGTCACCGAAACCCACTTTTGGACACCAAAAAAGGTCGCTGAAACCCCCTTTGGGCATAGCCCTGAAACCCTATTTTGGATCAGAAAAATTCCCCCAGCCGAAAACCCAGCTACATTGTACGGTTTCGGGATACCAATGGGGGTCTGGCTTAAGTCTCGTGGGGGCAGATTCCTTCCTTGACATGTATGTAAATTTCTTCAAAATAGTACCAGGAACAGTTCCAATTAGAATCTCTGGCTGACCGAACTGCGCTCTGTCGCTGGCATAAATTATATCACACATCATAGCTAGTTCGCAACCGCCACCCAGCTGTAAAAAAACCGGTAAAAAGTTATGGATAGGATAGATAGATTAAAAAACAGGAGAATAGCACCGCAAATCCGTTCACAGCTGCAATAATAGGTTTGGTCAGTTCTGCAACGCGTGTCCAGTTGCTGAGAAAATGGCCACCGAACGTTTCGCTAAACTTTCTGTCCTGCATTTCCTTTATGTCTGCGCCAGCTAAAACTTCTTCACATCTGCTATCTATTATGCAAATCGGTCTGCCTTGCCAGCAAACGCTCTGCCATTGCCCGTCAACACAATGGCACCGATAGACTTGTCCTTGTCCAGCTTGTCTAGTTCCTCGGATAACTGAAGAAAGAGTAGAAAAACTTTGTTAGTCTCGAGCGAACCGCGAAAACCATTTACTTCATCCATTAGAGCTCCGTTGAGGGCGTTGAGAGCTTTGGGCCGATTCAATTTCACCAGTGCAACATTCTGCTCTGTGCCGGCCTTTTCTGACGTTATGTTGGTGTAATTGGCCACTAAATATAGCATTGATAAATTGTTGAAAGGCTTTTTTAATCGATACTTCTACTACCACATGCACAGGTGAGTGGCCGAATAGCAATTCGGAGGTGGTGGGTTGAGTACTAATCAAGTTATACAAACATGTACTAGGGGGTTTGGGGGTTACCGCTGGCTAGAAAGGCCAAAAAAAGGAAGTACTAGTAGTGGCTCCAGTAGTAACACCAACTGGCTCAGAAATAACTAATTTTAGCTTAAAATTCGCTTCAAAAGAGTTTGGAAACCGAATTTGGCGTTTCCACTGGTAATGTTTAAGAGAAATCGGTGTTTTTGGAAACCCTTTTTATCGTTTTTTTTCGTGTTTTAGCTCTAAAACTTAAAATGTCAACTTAATCTGTCAACTTAAAATAGTGATTTTTAGCTTCCATACTGAAAAATGTGCCAAAATGCATTTCCAGACGTTTTGGAGCTTTTTGAAATTTTGGACCCCCTCACACCCACCTGACGTAAAACCCCTCCCCCGGACCTGTTAGATGTATGGTGTTATTGCAAACATATTGAAAAAATTTCTCAATGTAAATGAGCTCAAAATAAAAGCAAAAAACTTCATTTTAGTAAAAAATGTTGGACAATAGAACTCAGATTACCTCCAAATTAAATAAAATACGGCAGATAATAGAGCTAGAGGTAGAAAGAGAAGAGAGTTTGTGTGCTTGCTTAATAAAACAAAGGCACTTTGTGTTGTCTCTGACAAATCAGTCAAATCATAATTTCACGAAACCTACCGGAAATAAATCGAGCGAAGGCGTTTTTGGCAAGTGGATTGGACTGAAGACGAGTTAAGGACTTGAGAAGAGTAGCCATCTCTCTACTACCTTCTTTCTGCTACTCCGTTACCCACTGGAACAATTCTGCAATTGAAAAGCTAAAAATGGTAAGCCCAATTACCCCCGGCTTACCTACAAAACAGGCAAGTATGGACTATTGTAACTACCGTCTTCCTGGTTACGGTATTTTTTAAATCGGCCTATTTCGCCGAAGAGTTCGAAAGATCCAGAACTCTTGGCTGGTTTCTCAGTTAAAGGCTCAGGCTTGAAACGAAAATCTGGTTAAAATCCGTTAAGAATGGGCCGGGTGGAGCGAATGGACTTCCTCCAATGCAACCGATTACTCTGGGGAGCAGACATGGGCAAAGGGGGGTCTGGGGGGTTGCCGCCTCAGGCTCTGACCTACCCCCTCAAGAATTTGTAGGTAGAATTTTGTATAGAAGATTATGATAAAAGCATAAACCAAAATTCAGTCAAAATCGGACTTTTTAGCTTACCACCCCCTCAGCCCCCCTTCAGGCGCTCGTACTTCTCCTCAGCCCCCCTCAGGAATTGAAAATTCTACCCCCCCCCTCAGCCGAAATGCTAGCCCATGTCCGGTGGGGGATATATAGTAGAGACTAAACAGGGTTTCTGGAGACCCAAAATGGGGTTCCGGAACCCTAATTTGGGTTTTATAGTAGAGACTAAACAGGGTTTCTGGAGACCCAAAATAGGGTTCCGGAACCCTAATTTGGGTTTCATAGTAGAGACTAAACAGGGTTTCTGGAGACCCTGCCGGGGGAATTTTCTCCGAAAATCGGGCCTGGGGATATACCCTATTCCCCCAACTACATGTATGCACATATGGCATCAAACGAGTGCTTACGATCTCCTGATTATTATTTTGCACTTCAACATCTAATTATTACTACCACTACATGCCGCTTCTTCAGGCTGTACGTAGTTCGTATATACCATACCACCGGTGCGGCCTGTGTATCTCCGGATCAATATTTACCCAATATTTACCCGGGCAGATTAATTTACCAGAAATCAAACAAAATTTACCCGGCCCGTTAGATTTATTCACCGATCGCCAGTGGTCTTAGCCAGTGTTGCCAGGTGTAGTATAATAATACTACCTGTAGTATAATTGACCTTCGAAAAGCATCGAAAAATCGGGTGTAGTATGTAGTATATAAATGTAGTATAATTTTAGATTTTGTAGTATAAAATGTAGTATAATTCAACATTTCAATTTCAGATGTCATCTTTTCCCAATTTTTGAGAAAATTCGTCAATTTTTTCCAGTTTGAAAACATATTTATCCTTTTTTCACATCAAATTGAGATAATTAGTTATTCTCTATGAGAAAAATTAAAATAAATCGGTGAAAGTGTGCGTTTTTGACCAAACAATCAACTAACCGTTTTGATTGATATTCAACAAATATGACTTCAATGATCAACCAGAGGAAAAATACAGATTGATGTGATTGATCGACTTATAGAAAAAGTCCAAAAGTTGAATCCCGTCCACAAAAATAGCGCTAGGCTTAGACTGAGTGAGGCTTGCATTACTGTAGTTTCCAGCTAAGGTCGAGAGTTCTTTGACTTCAGAGACCAGAACGAATTTTACTTATTACATACAACACACAGGCCGGAAAAATCTGGAGGGAGGGGCCTGATATCGTCTTGGGGAGGCTGATTTCCCAAAAAAGGCCAAAAATCGCTGCTAAATCACGAATTTTCCATAAAAATCGCCAAAAATTTCCGCCAAAAATTAGGGGATAGGGTGCTGGACGGACTGGTGAGGGGCTTGGCCGGATTGAGGTCGGTAAGGCCCCTAGGCCCAAGCCCATGTATTTTGAAAAGTCGAATCGAAACCAGTTCCATCGAAATTTGAACTTGCTTACCCTTGAGGGCAACGGGAGGGGTAAACCATACCCAAACTGGCTAAATGCCTGTGCAAAGTTTTCGATGGTTTAAAAAGTAATTGAAACTTTAGCTTGTGTAAAAAACTCTTTGAGTCGAAATTAAAACGCCTCTGTCATTGCTGTCTGCATTACCTAACAGTTTTCTATGCTTTAAACCTTTGATCTGACAGTTTTACAGCGTAGTATGAAAATGTAGTATAATGGCGAAAATTGTAGTATAAAGTAGTATAATTTTGAGCTGGTTGTAGTATATCTCTTTCCAACAAACCGCAAAATTCATCAATGGTTCGTTTTTGCCTGATGAATTGTTTTTTGATGAATAGTTATTCACGTTTTACGATTACAATTCTTCAAAAGATGATGAATTGAAGAAATTATTCATCACAGAAATTGAGGAACAATTAAATAATGATTCTTCAACAAACTTTTATGCCAATTTTCCTTAGTTCAACCGAAAAAGAAACGTTCCACAAACACATAAACTGACTGGGCTCGCCGTGACAGTTAATCAGGAACTGTTCAGAATTGCCGTGTAGTAAAAAGACCTATTTGTCAAGTTGAAGTGCTGGACCATTCAAATGCATTTGATGAACAATAAAATAATTGATTCATCAGAAAATCTTGCAAAAGTCTTCAAAATGATGAATAGTAGTGGACCATTTCATGATGAATAGTATGATGACATGATGGCATACTGATATATCAGTATGGTTTGTTGGTAGGAGGTATTGGACTGGCTAGCACCTGGCAACACTGGTCTTAACAAACAGTAAAAATCGTCGGAACAGCAAAAATTGCCGTTATTTCTGAAAATTGTGACTGATTCGTTAGATGTACTGGGAAAAATGTGTTTGTCAGTGTTTTTGTAAGTCTGGAAGTTATTCTACTCCCGTATAATAAATGGAGCGTCGTGGCCGTGGTCGTCGGAAGACTGGATTCGGCGTTCCTTGGGAGCAAGAAGAAATGAAACAGATAATCTATCAAAACGAAGCTGGCGAAATTCGGTCCAAAAGAGATGTGGCTGATGCAATTTCGCGTTTGCTGGGCATCAGAGTGACACACGTCGCAGTGCAGGCGTACTTGGCAAAGTCAAAGAAGAATGGACAAGTAATTCATTTTAAAATTTTTGGTTTACGAATACGTACAGAGTGTTCCAAAAAGTAACAATCGATTTGGCAGAAGACCAAGTCACCATTGTCGCTTGTTCTATGTGTTGTTGAGGAGAGGAGTTGTTGGGTTGGAACTGTCTTCGTCACAGGTAGATTAAACAGTGCTAATTGGGTCTTTGCTTAGTAAAATCTTTTTCCCTATAGAGTTGTTCATACTGCTATTTTACTATAGTATAGTAAAACAAAAATTAGTAATACTAGTGGTACTTTACTAGTAGTAAAATAATAGTAAAAAGTAAAATTAAGAGCCAATAGTAAAGTAAAAATTAAATTAAATTACCAATTTCTGTCAATAGTAAAATAGAAATTTTACTACTATTTTACTAATTTTGGTGAATTTCAGCCAGTAAAACAAAAATTAAAATTAAATTGAAGGGCTGAATTTGTAGTAAGTTTAGTAAATAGTAAAATAAAAATCCACTAGTAAAATAACAGTAGTTGTTCACGGCTCGAGGCCCGGCGGATACAAGCAAGCAGCAAGAGTACCGTTGTGAAACCAACAAAGAACGCGTTTGCACATTAAAAGTGGTTGTGCGCTAATAGGTTAATCTGAATCCTCGGTTTTCTACGTCAGGTCATGTGCATGTACTTAAAGAAGATTAAAGTTTCACTTCACAGCATTGCAGAAGCCGGAGCAATCAGAAATTTCATTTGGACCACTTTGGTACAGACCACATAAACAAAAGGCCACTTTTATCGGGAGATACCAACGACGCACCAAGTTGTTAATGGAAAATACGAAAAATAGAAAATGCTCCCCAACAAGATGGAAATTATGTACGAAAACAGCCAAAACCACATCGGATATTAAATAACTATAATAGTATAGTAATTATTGGTGTCATTTGATAAGAAGAACCTACATTTACCGCACTCTGTACACGCTTCGGCTTCCCCTTCGGCCTGTCCCTTTGGCCTAAAATCATTTTCTCCGGCCAGGGTCGGCTGGCAGCACCGGTGGGGCACGCCGGTCCGTCCCGAGACGGGGCCTGAAAATGCTGTGCGGCCCGGCCCGCCCAAAATCTTCAATGACCCAGTACCCGGTGCACATAACTAACTTTAGGTAAGCCGACATAGCCGGTAAGCCGTTCGTACGTACATATTGCATAAACGTGCTGCGGGAAACAAACTGTAAAGCTCTAGATGTGTAGCAACGAACAATTACACATATATAACAGCTCAGCGTTACCATAGCTTTTCCTCGAAACCCCATCCAACATTTCCTAACTGCAATGTATATTTTGGCACAAGTTTAATGCTTCAGGCTTTTTTAAACCAAAATCTGTTTTGTAGGAGGCCTATGCTTTAGTCATTTTACTTTTCTTGCTCCGCCAACGAAATGTATTAATTAAAATCATATTAGTTTTCGTCGACAGGTATCAGCTCTGATGCGTGTGTGTAGTGCTCATCTTTACACTAAAAATTGAAATTCTTGAGAGCAAGAGGTAGCAATTATTGCAAAAAATGGTCAGAATCACAAGTTTGCATGCTCTCGCAACAGTTTGCGATCTCGCATGCAACCGGGCCAGTATCTTACATACCGTACGTTGAAAACATGAATAAATTGTTCATAGTAATGCTCAAATAATATGCACAATACTGCATGTGGGGTGCTAATATTAGAGCTGTACGTATATATTTTCGGGCTGTCTATACAACGGGGCGTTTTTATTTTGGAGCGGCGCTTATATACAAGTTTTACGGTATTCTGGTCCCAACATAAGCATAAGACAAAGGAATCAATGTGCAACCAGTCAATGCCTGAAAGCACTCTTGGAACAAATGATTCGAAAAATAGTATTCCCTCACAGCTCACCGCGCTACTATGAAGTGTGACAATGAAGACAAAGTTCAGAGTTGATAACAGTTATCGCTACTTTACAGAAAGTGTAGCACACGTAAGAACACAAACAGTGGTGTAGGCCAAGCCTCCAGCTGCGTATTTCTCTAACAGAATGGTCAAATCTAAAGGCAAAATCGGAATCATTGGAAGGTATAATATATTTTTATTGTATTTGACGGCTAGTCGTAAATATCCCGCATGTGACAAGGTTTAAAAATGCAAAATTCTAGCGGCAAGATCGGCCATTGTTGGGCGGTTCTATTTTCCGCGGCCGGATACAAGGTGGTTATGTATGACCTCAGCCAAGACCGACTTAAATTTGGAATGGACAGTGCTAGGGCCAAAATAGAACAACTCACTGTATGTCAACGGTTGCTACCGTACCGTACGTACATAATAGTGCATACTGTAGGAAGAGGGTCTGTCAAGAACTGAACTTTCTAACGAAGAGCAGATGTCTCTAATCTCTTCGACTACAGACTTGGCAGAGTGCGTCAAAGATGCTCTTTACATCCAAGTAAGATTGTTGATCTGCTACGGATGTGACGAAGTGAGGCGAGAGGAAGATGAAAACGAAAGGGCGCTGCCGCGACGACTGGAGAAGGGCAGCCAGTGCCTTCTTGCTTCTCTGCACACGGCCCTAGGCCGGCGCACTAAACTAGACACACAGCCTTTTCCTTTCTCTTTATGCAGCCAGTCACGCACGCTGCCCAGAAAAAACTAGCTCCAACTCCCAGAAATATCAACCAGCAACAGTGGGAAAATATCGAAATTTTTAAAACATATTAATATAACTATACATATATGTTTTTCGCCAATCAAACATATAAATAACACATATAGTTATATGTTTCTGAAAATTGAATATGCACATATTTGTAAACATAAAACATATTTGTGTAAAAGTCGCTTATTCACTTATATTTTGTCTTAATTTTCGATAATTCAAACTTGAGATTCTGAATTTCCTGTTTAAAGCAGTTTGCAACAATTTAGATAGCATACTCAGATTCAATAAGTTTTAGTGAAAGTCAGATTTTGGAAAAGTTTACTGTCAAACAGCAACCAAAAGTCTTGAAGTCATGAATTCCTATAGCAAAAATATGTATATGTTTCCAGAAAGATATTGGCCTCAAAACATATAAATACAAAACATATTTGACATGCAAACATATTGAGAAAGATAAACATATATGTTTTCCCAAAAACAAACATATTTATGTTTTAAAACATATACATAAAACATATATCTTTCCCACAGTACAACCAGCTCCAGTGCCTGACTGGAGCAAACGTGCAGTTATCACAGCATGCACACAAACTACAGTACAAGCAGCACAAAGCTACCGTAACAGATCAAAAGAAAACAAAAGGAATTCACAGTTAAGAATACGCTATATGCAGCAAGACAAAATACGCAAACTGCGCAAATCCTAAGGGATTTGACAACGGAGGACACCGTTGAATGAACCTTTTTTGGTACAAACACTTTTTGGTATCCGGGAAAATGGAAAGCCACCTGGCCACTGGACAATGTCGGGCTGCCCAGTACTGTTGTTTGTGGGTACACTACACACTTTTATCATACGCAATGTACACATTGTTTTTTGAATGTGTATACGCATACACATTGAAGTTTCCGATACATATTACCATATACAGAATGTGCCAAAAAAAAACAACCCAGCAGATTTTTCGCTGTAGCAACAGCAAATCTCAACCGATTTGAATGAATCCTTTTTTAAATGAAAGATAAATAAATTCTTGAAGGACTGATGTAACGTTTATTAATGTACTCTGCTTAGTTCCTGAGATATTCACTCTCAAAATCAAAACTGTGATTTTGGCAGTGAACAAGAGGGAATTTTTTATTTTCCGCTGCACTTCGTAATAAAACGGATTCCTGCTACTGTTGAGGGCTATTGGAGGCTTTACTGGTGACACATAAACTCGGTTCACTTCAACAGTAAAGTGTCATTAGCCCCAGCAGTAGGAATCTGCTTTATTATGAAGTGCAACGGAATCGCTCTTGTTCTTTGCCAAAATCTGTTTCTGATTTTGAGGGCAAATATCTCAAGAACTAAGCAGTGAATCTCAATAAAAATTGCACCAATTTTTGAAGAATTTATCAATCTTTCATTCAAAAAAGGATTCATTCAAATCGGTTAAGATTCATGGTTGCAAAAGTAAACAATCTGCTGGGTTGTGTTTATCACTCTTGTTCACTGCCAAAATCTCTGTTTTGACTTTGAGGGCAAATATCTCAGGAACTAAGCAGGCTATCTTAATAATCGTTACATCAATCTTTCAAGAATTTATTTATCTTTCATTTAAAAAAGGATTCATTCAAATCGGTTGAGATTTGCGGTTGCTACAGCAAAAACTCTGCTGGGTTGTTTTTTTTTGGCACACCCTGTACAAACAGTACTCAAAATGTATATTTTTGTGTATGTGTATTTGATCAGCAAGAGCAAGATCATTGAAGCAGAATCCTGAAATCTCGAGCTTTTTGTTGCAGTAAAAAACAGTAGAAATTCTAATAAAGCTTTTAAGTGGCCTAAAGTACCTCATTTTCAAACCTACCCAATTTTTCAAGCAGCGAATTTTGAAACAGTCGTGCCTCGTTAATATGGCCCTCGTTAATATGGTTCTCTCGATTATATGGCCAGCTAGCTGGTGTACCTATTCTTTCGCCTACAATGGAAAACATAGTGATTTATGATCTGTAAATATGACTATTTCGATAATATGGCCATTTGGGCCTTGTCCCGATGTGGCCAATTAACGAGGCACACTGTATTTGATTTTTCTAGCATTTCTAGCTGAGAATCTATGAAAAATTAGCATTTTCAGTACAATACACATACAAAAAATACACATTGTTTTGTTGATTTGTGTATATACGCAAATTACCATACACATTTGGCAGTTAATGTGTATACAGTAGTAAGTACACATTCGGGAAATCCAATACCAAACAACAGTTAGGTATGGCCAATGGTTTTCAAAAATTCACGCTACAGCAAAAAAATTATGCTAAAACCGCCGATAACATGACCGGATGCGATAATTTACGCAGAAAACCGCACTTGATTCGACGAAAAATTAGAAAAATGCGATCTAAAAACATCCGTCTGCGAAGAACTTTTGTACGTATGGCGCACTTGGTACCATTTTTAATTATGGACAACAGATTTGAATAACTCGCGCTAGAAGCAAAATTTACGCTAAAACGGCAATAGCATGACCGTATGCGATTATTTACGCAAAAAACCGCACTTAATTTCATGAAGAATTGGAGAAATGCGGGTTCAAAACAGCCGCGTGGGTCAAATCGCGTAAATTAGTGTTTATAACTTGGTCGCCGTCCCATAGGTGGCTGATTTTCTATGGCGCGAGTTACGAAAGTGAAACCAACTTGATTGTTTAAAATATACTAGAAAGATGTGAATATTCGTCGCCCAGCTAAATTAATGCAAAAAAGTATGATTGCAAGTGTTGGGTACAATAAGAGCCTGAAATGGCAAAAATTAAGGGTTACAGAAACTTCAACACCGTTTGTGGGGTTAACGGCAAAGAGCAGAGAGCAAATTCATATATCATTCGAAAGTCTGAAGTGTACTGTATTCGGAACCGACTGAACCTTTTGCGCCGAATTCGTCGTTTTTTTACAAGAACGAGGAACATGAAAAAATCCACGAAAATGCCCATTTTCAGTAGTTAAGAAAGAATCAAATTTGTGGGGACCATGCCGAAGTGGGGAAAGAAAAAAAGCGGTGCTATATAGGTAACGAGTTGCGCTGATTTTAAATCCGGTTGAACAAAATTTGAATCAACTCTCCTTTTAGCAGAAAATGGCCATTGAAAAACGACGAATTCAGTTTTCGAGAGGAAAATGCCCTTTAATGGCCGAATTATGATTCAAAATGCATCTTATTCGATAGCTCACACTCTGTTTCATATAAATACATCACATCCCCCTATCAATAACGGAACACAAAAAAGCATTTGCGCTTGAAGTTGCAAAAACGGTTTTGGACCACTTTTTGGCTGTGATTTTGTACTTTCTATTCGGCGCGGCGCGAACGTGCTTTGGCCATCCCTACAACAGTAGACCACCGCACCGTCCCCGAAACGACGCAAGACAATTTTGGGGAAGAGGTCCGAAAAGTCGGGTTTTGGGCCCCCAAGTAGTGATGTAAAATTGTGGTATTTTCATTCAATTCAATTATGGACTAAGTTTTTAATTTTAATTGAATTAACTTAAATTAAATTAATTGAAATGGTTTTCCATTATTTTCAATTATAAATATATTTTCAATTAAATTATGGAACCGAGGAAAATTTCAATTGTGAGTTTTTTTCAAAAGACAGTGCGTGGGCTGCTGCCCAATCAGGCGAGAAAAATTTAAAAAGTATTCTTTTAAAAGCACAGAAAATGAAATTCTAGAGGAAAAGTTAGTTAATTTCAATATCAGTACGGAATCTAGAGGTTTTCAGCATTTTTTGTATTTATATATACGATATAAAAATGGAACCGTATGGTACCCATGGCCATGTGTGCCGGTACTATACATTACATACAGTGGCGTATCCAGGGGGTGTAGGGTGTGTACACTAGTGATGTAAAAAATTAATTTAATTGTAATTGAAATTCGCATAATCGGCCCGTTTTTAATTTCAATTCAATTAATTTAATTTAATTGAAATTCAAAAGTTGGGCCATAATTTAATTGTAATTTAATTGAAATTCGCCTGGAATTTCAATTATATTTTCAATTATTTTCTTTGCTGTATGTAAGGAAGTGCGTGGGCGCTAACAACTTCAAACAAAACATATTTAGGGTTTGCCACCTCTATACTGACCTCACTTTGTTTTGTAATATTTTATGCTCTGCTTTTTATTTCGTAGTTCATAAAAGTTAAAACAGTGATTTTTGGATGTATGGTGGGTTTACAACACCTTTTTGGCGAAGGTTGATGTTGCTCAAAAATTGTAAAAACATTTAGATTGTGTACTGATAGTACTGTTGTTTGGTATTGGGTTTTCCGTTTGTGTATGTGTATGTGTATGGTAATTTGTGTATACACATTCAGCAAAACAATGTGTATTTTTGTGTATATTTGTGTATGTGTATTGTACTGAAAATGCAAATTTTTTGGTAGATTTTGAGCCAGAAATGCTAAGAAAATCAATGTCTGTTGCTTTAAACCTTGGATAGCTTTGAAATCCAGTTACTTGGATCATTGAAGGCTTTATCACGATACATACCGTTTATTACAGCAGCCAAAACATTGAAATTTTTCGATTCTGTTCGGTATTTTATCGACTTTTGCCGATTATATACACATACTCAAAAATACACATCTCGAGTAGTGTTTGTGTATGGTTGTGTATCTGAATTTTCAATGTGTATGTGCATGTGTATGTGTATACACAAACAACAGTAACTGATAGTGAAGTGAACTAACTGTAAATTCCCCCAGAATGCCATTTTATGCGCTTTTATAAGGCAACTTTTCAAAAATTTTCTCGCCTGGTTCGGCAGCCGGCTCAGGTGTATCTAAGCTTTTACATGGACACTTTTCGTCTAACTGACACACTAAGTCCTGGGTATGTCACTGTCTTTTAACAGCAAAAATACACCAATTTTCAAATAATTTATTAAATAATTGAAAAACATTGTATAATTGAAATTTTCCGAGGTTCCATAATTTAATTGAAAATATAATTGTAATTGAAAATAATGGAAAACTATTTCAAGTAATTTAATTTAATTTAATTGAAAATAAAAACTGAGCCCATAATTTAATTGTAATTGAATTGAAATTCAAATTCCATAATTTTACATCACTAGTGTACACCCCCCCCCTTTGCGGTGGAGGTAGGAAGAAAAAGTCTGTCAAAAACATAAGAAACTAATGAATTATGTACTAAAACTGTCTATTTTGTGCTCAGAATGCCTTCTAAATGCGTTTTTGAAGGCCAAATTTTCAAAATTTTCTCGCCCTGTTTCATTATAAACTACTAAAACTTGTAATTTCTGTTAATTTTAAGCTCGGAATGCGTTTTAAACGCTTTTTTGAAGGCTAATTTTGCTAAATTTTCTTACCCTGGTTGGGCAGCGGCCCAACCAGGCACTTTCAAAATTTTACACCCCCCCTTTCCGAAATCCTGGATACGCCACTGATTACATAGTGTCGGTAAACATATATCGCTTTAGAGATGAGCATACTCTAATTGGAGTAGTGGTAGATAGGTTGTTCAATTATCCTCGCTATCGATCGACGGCGCCAAGGTCAAGCTCCGCCCATGCATGCGTTTGGATCGGTCAATTTGAAATTTTTCGAGAATTTTGAGAACCCACCCGCAGGCAACATTCCGAATCTAGACTGCCTTCCGCTTTTTCGAGTTTTCAACCGGTCTGACGCAAGGGAATGACCTAGCGCTTCGGATTTTCTCTAAAAACTTACCTAAGTGACAAGTTTTTTCCACGTTCTTGGTGTGGGTTGAGAGAATAGAGTTTGAAGTAGTTCACAAAATGAACTACAGGGTGTCTCAAAAAATGATCACATTTCTTTTCACTGCCATTTCCGCAAATTTTGACCAAATAGGCTGAAATGTGGACCATAGGTGCCCAAACTCGGGCAATTTTATGTGTTAAAATTTGGTGCACTAGGCTTGACCAATTCTCGAGAAATTTCAAAAAAAGTGAAATTTGGTAATTTCAATAGTGAAAGGCGGTCACCGAAAAATGGAAACATTTCCTTTTCCTATATCTTTTCTAATTTTTGACGGAATTGGATGAAATTTGGAGTGTAAACGCAGAAGTTCAGGGTAATTCGTGTGTAAAAAGTTGACGCATGAACTCCAACGCTATCGTTAGAGTTTAGGCGATAATGTAATGTAACGTTTTTTCGGTATTACCATTAAATTACCAAATTTCACTTTTTTTGAAATTTCTCGAGAATTGGTCAAGCCTAGTGCACCAAATTTTAACACATAAAATTGCCCGAGTTTGGGCACCTATGGTCCACATTTCAGCCTATTTGGTCAAAATTTGCGGAAATGGCAGTGAAAAGAAATGTGATCGTTTTTTCGGTGACCGACTTTCACTATTGATTTAACAAATTTCACTTTTTTTGAAATTTCTCGGGAATGAGTCAAGCCTAGTGCACCAAACTTTAACACATAAAATTGCCCGAGTTTTGGCACCTAGGTCCACATTTCAGCCCAGTTGGTCAAAATTTGCGGAAATGGCAGTAAAAAGAAATGTGATCATTTTTTTGCGACACCCTGTATATCGTGGGAACCTATCGGAAGCCCAGTAATTTTTCCTGAAAATCAATTAACTACCGTAACGCGGCGGCCGTAAATTACAAATTTACGGCCCTTGCTGAAAAAGCTGCCGAAAATTTTCTACTCGGACAGTACCCCTCACTTCGCAATTACCGATTTATATTTACGCTTGTGCGTAGTTTTAGGCTCAGGTTTAGAATCAGGATTTAATTTAAGCATTAGTTCATGCTCTAACCTAGCTTTAGACCTGTGGTTACGCTCAAGTTAAACAAATCAGCCAGCCTACCAAAGGGGCAACTGGTCTTGTATGATTTCCCGACGATTTCGATCAATGTGGAATATACTAATTGACGCAACACATGACGCATATCAGTCGGACCGTAAATTGGCACTACGGTATCTACTCAATAAATTCGCGTCGAAAACCATAAACAAACAATTCAAATGAACAGGGCTTCCGATGGATTCCCGCCGTATAGTAGTTTTTCCAAAAGAAAATATAGCTTTTCAGGAATGCGTGGTAGAGAGGTTGGAGTTAAAGTTGAGCGTCTTCAAGCAGCTGGACCAAGTGGTCGAAGAAGGTCAGATCTTGGCCAGCAGCACGTCCTGCATAGAACCATCGAAATTCTCTAAAGACTTGAAGCACAAGTAAATGCGCATGTCGGTGTGACCGTTCTGTCCTATGCAAATTTAGCCCACTGCAGAGAGTACTGCATGGTTTGTCATCCGGTCAACCCTCCGGTTTATTTGAAGGCAGTTGAACTTATACCAGCTCCTTGGACAAAATCTGAAGTGATGGAGAAAGCTGAATTTTTTATGAAAGACATTGGCCAAGTAAGTACTACTGTATCTATCGTATTTCCTGCGTTTTGCAGTTCCGATGTCCAGTTCGTTTGAATAAAAGTTTTATAATTATAATAATAATAACTGTTTTGTTAAATTCACCCTAAACTGTAGTTTTAATTGGATTATACAGTCAGGCACTTAACGTAGTTTATGGTACTGGACTGGTAACCTATACTAAGGTGCCGGTACCATGGTACCATATGGTACGGTACCGGTGCTTACAGTAGGCTAGTGGAACCATATATGGTTCCCCTACCTTGGCATTGGTACCTGTAGCGGTAGCATATAATGTACCACCACAGGCCCCGAACGTTGGGGTACCATACAGTATATGGCATACATGTAACAGCTCCGGGCCGACCTGGGGGAGGGGGTAGGGGGTTTCCTCAGATGGGGCGTCGAGGAGGGGGTTTCGTCATGGGGGGGGGGTCCAAAATTTCAAAAAGCTCCAGAACGCCTGGAAAATTGTTTTTAGCACGTTTTTTTCAGTAAGGACGCTAAAAATCGCTATTTTAAGCTGCCAAATAGCGTTTTAGAGCTAAAAATAAGCAAAAAATGACAAAATGGGCTTCAAAAAGCACCGATTTCTCTTCAATATCAGCAGTGGAAGCGCCAAATTCGGTTTCCAAAGGCTTTTCAAGTGAATTTTAGGCTAAAAATTAGTGATTTCTGTTCTGACCCAGTTTGTTAGTACTGGAGCCACTACTAGTACTTGTATTTTTGGTCGGGGGTGAGGGGGGTTTGGCCTTTCCAGCAGGGGGTAACCCCCAAACCCCCCTGGTACATGTATGGTATATGGTGACGGTACCATATATGGTGTCATACCCAAAAACTGCGTTAAGTGTCAGACTGTTTTAGGAGCCGGTGGTGTTCACGCGTGAAGTGTTCGGTTTTGGAGTCAACCGACTACAGTACGCAGTCATAGCTGAGGCCTGGCGAATGGTACAGGACGGAATAGTTTCTGTGGAAGGCATCGATAAGATTGTCAGCGAAGGTTTGGGACTTCGCTGGGCGTTCTATGGAGCTCTCCAAGTGCCTCACATGAATGCTGACGGTGTAGCAATGCCTCGAACCGTACTTCCGTACCGTAAAATCGTTTTTAGGTATTGTGGCACACAATCATACGTACGGTCCAGGCGTAGTTCAAGTGCTCAAAGATTACGGCCCTATTCCCGATTTTCTTGAAGAAAAGACGTTAGGAAAAATTGCGGCCGAACTCGATAAATCGGTACGACAACAGAACTCTTGATTGGTACCGACTTTTCCCGAAAATAATCCCATCCCCAAAAAATAAACCCACCTGCGCTTATAAGTTTACCTTTCCGTAAATAAGTCGTTTGGCTTATTTTTGGTTTTAACATTTTGTATGTCTGTCTGGAGGGAGTGAATTGGCAGTTTTGGCATGTAAAATGCGCGAAAACTAGCTTAATCATAGCGAAAATCAATATAAGTTGAGGGAGACATCGAAACAGCCAATCGAAAATGCAACCATACAATACAATGTATTTGTAGATTCACAATTTCTTGACAAACAGCATTGAACGATTGCATTTACCTATCTTCTACTTACTGTTGTTTGTGTATACACATACACATTTACCATACACAAAAATACACATTGTTTTTTAATGTGTATACACATACACATACACATACACATTGAAAATTCAGATACACATTACCATACACAAACTCTACTCGAAATGTGTATCTTTGTGTATGTGTATTTGATGAGCAAAAGTCGATAAAATTTCGAACAGAATCGTAAAATTTCAATGTTTTTGCTGCAGTAATAAACGGTAGATATCCTGATAAAGCCTTCAAATGGCCTAAGTAACTCGATTTCAAAGCTATCCAACGCTTAAATCAACAGACGTTGAGAGATTTTATTTTCTTAGCATTTCTGGCCCAAAATCTACCCAAAAATTTGCATTTTCAGTACAATACACATACACAAATATACACAAAAATACACATTGTTTTGTTGAATGTGTATACACAAATTACCATACACATTTGAAGGTAAATGTGTATACACTTACACATACACATACACAAACGGAAAACCCAATACCAAACAACAGTACTTCTACTATTGAATTTGATTGAAGTTTCCATGAATAAGTCTATGGGCTAATTTTTGGTTTCAAAGTGGTGCCAAAAAGCGCCAAAACCTAAAACAAGCTCTTGGGCTTAGAACTAGATACGTAGAGTAGCGTACAACTGGTATTGGTTTGGTTTGGTTATTGGTACTATTAAGCTTCTTCCTATGCACAGTAATTTAGTTTTGCATTAGTACCATTTTCCAGATTCCAGTAGCAAAGCTAGAAGAACATAGAGCATTTCGGGAGCGACAATTGGCGGCGTTAGCTCAACTAAAAGAGAAACTGTCTAAGGAGAGACCGAACTAATCTGTGAATGGTGGTGATGATGCAATGCATGATGCAATTTGAACCTGGCTTTGAATTTGGCTCATGTAGCTAGCAAAGATAATTACCTACAAACAGATTGACCTTTTTTAGACTACCTAGATTACATAACAGGTCAATGTAGCTGAAAAAATATATTTGCCGCCCTTTTCAGCAATGCCAAAGATGAAAAAATGATGTAGTTATTTGCTTGGCGTAAAGGTTAGTCTAAACAGCGGATAAATGCATTTTATCTTTATTTGGACACTATACCCAAGTCTCGAACGAACGGCTTTCATTTAACCCAGTCAGATTTGCACTTTAAATCACTTATTAGGACACCCCGATTCATAGTTCTATGACGAAATGAATAATAGCTCCGTATCTTGACTTTCAGACAGCGAGCAGCATACTTTATACGGTAATAAAGTGGCTAGTCAAACAAATGTTGCTTAGATAAGGGCGTTTCTTTTCTTTTTTGTACAAGCCGTAAATGGAACTTATCAATTATGTGGTCAGGTCTTTTCTATTAGGGTACGTGCTATCTATGCTTCTATAAAAATATAGATGTTTCTGCTACAGTCAGGCACTTAACCCCGTTTATGTACTGGCACCATATATGGTACCCCACGTTCGTCCACTATTGTGGTACCATATATGGTACCCCTACCTTCGAATTGGTAACTGTACCGGTACCATGGTACCACTCTGTTCAGATTTCGTACCACTTATTTATGGACATACATTTAAGTGGGGTACAGGGCGTCTGCCCTGCAGACGACTTCAGCCAGACCCCCGGATGGGACCCCCTCCGATTTTTCTGGCACCTTTTGAGCAAATTTTTGCGACTTTTTGCAATTTCAGTCACAAAAATTGCCAAAATCGCTTGTAAATCAGCACTTTTTAGCTGTATTTCAGCCCAAATTAGCGATTTTGACGATTTTTTAGCGTTTTTTAGTGCACAACCCCCTCCCAAAATTTGGGCTCAGCCCCCCGGCGGCGCCAGACCCCAACCCCCTCCTCCGTTCGGGGGATGACCTGTTTGTTACATGTATGCTTGTGGTACCGGCACCCACATACATGTAACAGGTTCGAGCCGGCGTGGGAATAGGGAGGGGGAGGGGAAGGGCGCCTCCTGGAAATGTGACTCAAGTCCTCGAACGTGGGTGCACCGTGATACCGGTACCATAATTAGTGCCGGCACATTTAAGGTCCCAGTTTACCTTAAACGGCATTATGTGCCAGACTGTACCATGGGCTTTTAGAAATGCTAAACCCCTCAACCCATACCCCGAGAAACAGGTACTAGTTTAAATAGTCAGTACCTAACTGGCTCAGAAATCATTAAGTTTTAGCTTAAAATGCCTGTTAATGATGAAATTTACTGGTGCAGGCGTTACAGTGTGTTTTAGAAACGGATTGCTCATTTATGCCTGTTTTTGGCTATTCTACACAATTTGCTAAATTACAATTATAAGCCCTATTATTGATTTTAAAAAGTGCTAAAACGCATTTGCGCTTCCGAGATTTTTGAAGTTGCGGGCCCCTCCTGGACCCCATCTGGAAGACAAATCCCTGCCTTCCTGTCTTCATTTGAATGAACACGGTACAAAATCGATCTTGTTCTTGATAAGGATAAAATGTTTATCTTGTTACTCACTCAACCGCGCCTGTCGGTCGGTCCATCAATTTCGTTATTGATTTAGTAACGGCTGGAATAGTCTGCGGTTGTCATAGCACCTGTTATACGCGTGCCTTTCGCTCTGCGCAAACAATAGTGTCAAATGGACAAATCAGGCAAGACCAAGCCAACTTGGATTCCCTACAAAAACGCCTGGACCGAAACGCCAATTTTGTTCCTGTTGGCCAAAGTTTTGCCTCACTTTATTCGGCTGCGCAATTTACTGCTAAGAAATGCCTTTTTCCAATGGCGCCTGCCCTTTCCCTGTTGGTCAGCTTGGAACAGAGCTCTGACTTTGGGAGAATTCTTTGTACTGGTCGCTATTCTACTTAGCACTTCGATTTATTGTGTACTGGCGGTTTTGTTGAGAATGGACGTCGAAGGTATATAGAGTGCCAGCTAACTGGCTTTGGATTGATATTGGGTGGATTATTCAGCATTTTGCCCTGATAATTGGGGCTTTAACATACCAAGATTGTGTATTGGGGTGGTCAGGTATTGGGTATAGGGGATTTGTTCATGTATTGAGGGATTCGGTACAGGGATGTTTATTTCCAGTTTTTTTCGGTCTTTTCCGGTTTTTTCTAAAATCGCGGAAAAAACTCCAGGCCAAGTTCTGAGTATCCTCGACTGGTTTTATGATTCCTAGCGCTTTCTAGCACCTTCCGCAGTCTTTTATATACGCATTACATACATAGATGTAAAACAGGAAACAGACATGAAACAGTGCCTGACAGTTCCATCAAAAACGCTATATGCAAATTTTCTTACAGCAGTTTGTTTTATCATGCCAAATTTGGTCTTTTCTGTTGTTTTCCTAACAGCTTTGAGTCAGTCTGACCTATTATACATCGCAAAAGTTCATTTTTTAACTGAAAAATGACAAATTTTTTCCGGGATTTATCTCCTACCAACAAACCATACTGATATATCAGTATGCCATCATGTCATCATACTATTCGTCATGAAATGGTCCACTACTATTCATCATTTTGAAGACTTTTGCAAGATTTTCTGATGAATCAATTTTTTTATTGTTCATCAAATGCATTGGAATGGTCCAGCACTTCAACTTGACAAATAGGTCTTTTTACTACACGGCAATTCTGAACAGTTCCTGATTAACTGTCACGGCGAGCCCAGTCAGTTTATGTGTCTGTGGCACGTTTCTTTTTCGGTTGAACTAAGGAAAATTGGCATAAAAGTTTGTTGAAGAATCATTATTTAATTGTTCCTCAATTTCTGTGATGAATAATTTCTTCAATTCATCATCTTTTGAATAATTGTAATCGTAAAACGTGAATAACTATTCATCAAACACAATTCATCAGGCAAAAACGAACCATTGATGAATTTTGCGGTTTGTTGGAAGAGTTATGTTTTTTCCTACCCTTAGGAAAAAACCCGTTTTTTTTTCAGTAAAAAGATACTTCGCATCCCTGATTCTGTGCTATTAGGGTATTGAGCGTCAGCTATTGGAATTGGGTTTTGAGGTGTCAGATTTCAGGATCGGGTATTAGCGTGTCATTGGTACAGGGGTTTGTTCAAGGATATTGGATTTGGTAGTGGGTTATTTCGTATCAGGTATTGGGATTGGGTTTTGAGGTGTAAGCTAATAGTAGGTATGGGCAACCATTTTTAATAATTCGCGCTACCACAACAGAAATACGCTAAAAGGGCCGATAGCATGACCGGATATGACAATTCTGGCAAAAAACCGCATTCGATTTCGTTAAAAATTAGAAAAATGCGATTTAATAACAGGCGCCTGCGAAGGACTTTGCTATGGCGCACTTGGTACCATTTTTAGTTATGGGCAATAGATTTGAATAAATCGCGCTACAAAAACGTTTATGCTAAAACGGCGATAGCATGACCAGATGCGATAAATTACGCAAAAAACCGAACTTGATTTCATGAAGAATTAGATAAATTCGGGTTTAAAACAGTTTTTGTGTGAGCCGCGCAGTTTAGTAATTAGCATTTGGTCGCACGTTTGAACTGGGACTGATTTTCTGTGGCGCAATTTACGAGGACAACCCACTTGATTGTTTAAAATCTACTAGAAGGCTGTGAATATCCGTAACACAGCTAAGTTACTGCGAAAAAGTATGATTGCAAGTGCTGCACAAAATAAAATACTGAAATGGAAAAAATTAAAGGTTACAGAAACTTCAACACGGTTTGTGGGGTTAACGACTAACAGCAGAGAGCCAGTTCTTATATCATTCGAAAGCCTGAAGTCTACTGTACTAAGATCCGATTGAAATCCTTTCGCCAAATTCATCGTTTTATCACAACAATCAGGAACACGAAAAAAAATCCACGAAAAAGCCAATTTTCAGTAGTTAAGAAAGAATCCAATTTGTGGGGACCGCGTCAAACTGCGCTAAGAAAAAGAGTGGTGCTATATAGGTAACAAGTTACGCTGATTTCAAATGCGATTAAAATAAATTTGAATCAACTCTCCTTTCAACAGAAAATGGACGTTGAAAAACGACGAATTCAGTTTTTGAGAAAAAAGTGCCATTTAACAACTGAATTATGGTTCAATCAAAATGCATCTTTTTCGATCGCTCGTACTCTGTTTTATATAAATACATCACTTCCTACCATCAATAACCGAACATAAGAAAGAATTTGCGCTTGAAGTTGCGAAAACCGTTTTTGGACCATATTTTGGCCCTATTTTTGTATTTTCTATACGGCGCAGCCGGACGTAGCTTTCCCATCCCTACTAATAGGTTTATGTATTGGGATTAGGGATGGGCATGCTTCGTCCGGCTGCGCCGTTTAGAAAATACAAAAATACAGGCAAAACATGGTCCAAAAACGGTTTTCGCAACTTCAAGCGCAAATTCTTTTTTATGTTCGGCTATTGATGGTAGGAAGTGATGTACTTATATGAAACAGAGTACGAGCTATCGAAAAAGATGCATTTTGAACCATAATTCAGCCGTTAAAGGGCAATTTTCTCAAAAACTGAATTCGTCGTTTTTCAACGTCCATTTTCTGTTGAAAGGAGAGTTTATTTAAAATTGGCTTCATAATCGGATTTGAAATCAGCGTAACTTGTTACCAATATAGCACCACTCTTTTTCTTAACGCAGTTTGACGCGGTCCCCACAAATTGGATTCTTTCTTAACTTCTGAAAATCGGCTTTTTTGTGGATTTTTTTCGTGTTCCTGATTGTTGTGATAAAACGATGAATTTTGCGAAAGAGTTTCAATCGGTTCTGAGTACAGTAGACTTCGGGCTTTCGTATGATACAAGAATTGGCTCTCTGCTGTTTGTCGTTAACCCCACAAACGGTGTTGAATTTCTGTAACCCTAAATTTTTCCCAATTCAGTATTTTATTTTGTGCAACGCTTGCAATCATACTTTTTCGCATTAATTTAGCTGTGTTACGGATATTCATGGCCTTCTAGTAGATTTTAAACAATCAAGTGGGTTGCATCTTCGTAAATCGCGCCACAGAAAATCAGTCCCAGTTCAAACGTGTGACCAAATGCTAATTACTAAACTATGCGGCTCACACAAAAACTGTTTTTAACACGAATTTCTCTAATTCTTCATGAAATCAAGTGCGGTTTTTTGCGTAATTTATCGCGTCCGGTCATGCTATCGCCGTTTTAGCATAAACTTTTTCTTGTAGCGCGAGTTATTCAAATATATTGCCCATAATAAAAATGGTACCAAGTGCGCCAGAGAAAAGTCCTTCGCAGGCGGCTGTTATTAAATCGCATTTTTCTAATTTCTCATGAAATCGAATGCGGTTTTTGCCTGAATTGTCCTATGCGGTCATGCTATCGGCCCTTTTAGCATATTTTCGTTGTCGTAGCGCGAATTATTAAAAATGGTCGCCCATACCTATTGGGATGTGAGGTATTTGGATTAGGTGAAGGTGTCTGTCCGGTATTAGGATTGGATATTGGGTTTTTCTTGAGGCGACTGTTGATCGTAAGAGAATTGTTTAGGTACGGGAGTGGTTGCGGTAGTGCCACTGATTTTTGTCTATTCTCTGGCTTCTCACAACTCACTTTTCACATTTCTACTGGGTATTCCTCTCGAGCGAGCTTTATTCTGGCATAAACTGGCTGCAGTGGCAGCGGTTGCTACTGGCTGGGTGCACGGATATCTGGCTCTCACTGCTCCAGGTGATATCAGCTTTTCTTATAGATTGACAGTCGGCGATTTATTTTGTGCAGTACCTTAGACAGTCAGTAATTGTTTAGGCCGCAAAGCCACTCTGCGCTCATCATCAACTCGGCGGGACAAGTGTCTTACCGCAAAGAGTTGGTGGTCGGCACAAAGCCCCACCCAGACCACCGAAAGCTGGTTACAGCAAGTAGGTAAATGGGAACCGACTGGATCTGCCTAAAAAAGCACCGAAAGCCGCTCCCCAAAAGCATGCTCGTGTTGGAGGAAAAGAAGATCAACGACGTCACGAGCTGTCTGAGAGACCAGCAATAAGGCCTATACCGGTTTAGTTGAGTTCGCCGGGCGGCCGCTGGGAGCTGTCGGCACCATGACGTCACCACGCCAGGCACTCTCTTGGCAAGTGACACCCAACAGAATGGCTAGGAGTGGCTTGGCAGTGAAAGAAGGGCACAGCGTCCGAGATGACGAATTGAGGGGTCGCGAAATGGACCGCGCAGGTCTGATCGTAGGGCCCCCACCACAAAGGATCGGATCAGTCAGTAAATAGTTCGTAGGTCCGAAATGGGCCGCAAGGCCAAGTATTGGAATTTGCAGACGAAGAAGAACACCACATCATCACAGGGTTGATTTTCACCATCGCCATGTCGGTTCTGCTGGTTCTGTCAGGTTCTGTCATCCGCAGACACTTTTGGAATGGATTTTATCTCATCCACGTCGTAATCGTCATAGGTATTCTGCCAGTTGCAGCACTTCACCACGCCGGCGGAGTGTTGATAGGTAGGTCCGGCGTGTTTTGTGTATTCCACGCTCCTGCTGGATATTCTAGGAGCGGGCTTTTGGGCAGTGGATGTGCTCTTGCGCTACTTTTACCTGGCAGCCTTGCGCAATCAGCGCAGCGCTCTGGCTAAACGGCTGCCGGCCAATGTAGTGAGATTGACCTTTCCGAAAGGAAAGATGGAGTACAGTGCTGGACAGTACTTCTTTCTCATGGTGCCCATGATTAACATCTTCGAATGGCATCCGTTCAGCATTTCCTCCGCGCCGCACAATGACAAAGTACGTACACTTACCCCCCGCATATCGGCAGGATTGGGCACGAAAATTATAATCAATATTTTCACATTTAAATTTTCGTATTCGTTATACTCGTTACGTTACGACGTTACAAGCTCGATTTTCAGCTTACTAAAATCAATTTTCGTTATTGTTCTGTACCTTTCATAAGCTTAAGTACCACTAAAATTAACGGCAAATATAAAATCATCAGTAAGCTAACAACTACAGTATGTATCTCATAATTTCCTGTTGCTTACCATCTCAGACTGGTTGTCAGTAATAGAATCCGTGCAGTACGTACAGTGGGGTGCAAAAGTTTAAACGCACCCGGTCCTCCACAAGAAAAACTGATTTTCGCTGATTTGTTGGAGGTAATTGGCAATTTTGTCCAATATCTCGCTAACCGGGTATGTTCCGGAAGTCTGGAATAAAGCGCCAGAAAGGCCACAATTAGTGTTATCGAACCATGTGTAGACTAATTTTGTATCTAGAGAAATGAGTGAATGGTGATCATTGAAATTGGAGACTGTCAGCAATAAAAAATTGGCCAGAAGCAGGCCGACCCAACGTTGAGGAGGTATAACTCCGCTTGTAGGGGGTCACTGATGTTCGAACATGCACCGTTAGTATTCGCTTGACATCTATTTTAACACATTTGGATACCAGCCGGATCCGTGAAAACAATTTGCTTAAGTTTCTAAGTTGACTTTCTCGCAAAATGCATATTCAAACTGGTCCATTTAAGTTTCGTTTTCGTTCGAAAATTAATTTTCGTGCCCATCTCTACCCCCGCAAGCTTGCAAAAGTCGGTTTGTGTGGAGGTAGAAGCCGGTGAATAGGGAGAAAGAATAATATGTAAATTGGGTTTTAGACCAGCTTGCATGTGCGAGTTTTGGGCAATTGGACTAAATCGCTCTATGACAAGATTGAAACGCAGCAGAGTATCTCAATGTTTATCGAAGGCCCGTATGGAGTTCCTGAAGTGGGTTGGAATTCTAATAATATAAAACTGCCTAAGAATAGGTTAACCGGTTTTATAGGTGGATCTGGAAAATGAAAATTATAAAATGTTTCTATTGGTGTCCGGTGGAATCGGAATCACTCCTCTACAGTCGGTCTGTAACGATCTGATGCACCAACATGAGATAGAAGGGAGACCGCTCAAAAAGGTATTTACGTCACCAAACTATACTGCACATACATTCATATGTCAGCCATTTTTCTATCGCCGGTCCTGTCCGGTCCCATCTTCCTGTAACTTTTTTGTTCGCCGATCAATTTCGCTCAAATTTTAACGCAACGTGGTAGTGGTGTGGTGCCGAGTGTTTCCGAGTAAATTTATTCTGAAATTATATAACTATTAAATTGCTTGCTCAACCTTCAAACGAAAATAACTTGCTATTAGTTTGCTTGGTACCCAAATTCTGAAATTCAATTTGATACAAATTTGTTATTTGATATGAATTAAATATAAATTTGCTAAACTCATTACTCAATTCCTGACGAAACAGCTTAAAACCTGGGTCGTGTCAGTCCAAAATGTTTGAACTTTGTTCAGATCGTCTACAAATTAGCATTTAATGAGTTTATATCTTTGCTATAGGCATAAACAAGGTTATCTTTGGACTGAACTTGTTGGTTTGTAGCCAGCCTTTGGTTAGTACAGCTGCCAAACCAAGCAAATTTATACCAAATTCATACCAAATTTATATCAAATTTCTAGGTCAATTTTACGAAATTTAATATTATTTTAATTTATTTGACAGTCGTCGCGAGAAATTTAATCTGTTATTTAATTAACCACTAGCCTAAGTACCAGCACCTTATATGCTGCCAGTACCATAAACGGTTTAACTGCCTGACTGTACTACGTATGTAGAGAATGGTTTTAGATCTGGTTTGTGTGGTCCTGCTCTGACAAATACATGGTGTCAGCAACGTTTGAGCATGACCGAGAGTGGGCAGGAGTGGCCAATCAGGAAACAAATCGCTTACCCAGATCGTTCCAGCCTGACGATCTACGAAGAATCAATACCGTATCCGAATTGGCGCAACACGACATAGAAACGTTGAAAGCGGTAAGACCCGCACATAGACACTTACGCCCTTAGGCCGTCCATAGACGGCGTCCTTCCAAAATCCCGTTTTTTCGGCCCCCCTCGCCCCAAAATCGCCTTGCGTCGTTTCTTCCCCTCTACGGCGACGTCGTTTTCGGTTTACCCCCCCCCCCCGATAAAAGGGCAGTATATACAGTACTGTAACGTTTTCTTGTTACCATACAGAGCAATCAATTTAATAAATCCCTACAACCACTCTGGGAAGCTCTTTTTGTATGTAGAAACGTTTGACAGAATGTGCGTGCATAAATCGGAAATAATGCAATTCAAGTATCCTAAAATTCCAAAAAAGCGACGTCGAGTTTTGCTAACCCCCTCCCCCTCCTAGTGAGTCGTCTATCGTCGCATTTCAGCCGACCCCCCTCCCCCCTCAGGAAAGACGTCGTTTATGGACGGACAGCCCCTTACCTATTGTAACGGTACCATATGCATATCAGTGATATACTGTAACGGTTGCCATATATGGCGCTAAGTGCCTACTGTTTTACCTAATTTTTTCACTCAATTCAGATTTTAAGAAGGTTTGTCTAATTTAGAACGGCTGCGGTACCGGCGTTCTGCATACAGAATTTTACCTTACACGCGTCAGACCGACTGAAGGATTTGTGGAGGCCAACATTAGGCCGGAACTGCAGCCCTGCGTGAAATTCGGTCGGCCTAACCTGTCCGAAATATTTGCCACTATGAAAGCGGCTGCTGAGCTGAGTGAGGAAAAGTGCGTGGCTACCATGGTCTGCGGTCCTGCTGGTCTTGTCCATGATGTTCGCAGACACTGCAGTAACTTTTCCAACGGTAACGTGCGATTTGACTTTCACTCTGAGCTCTTTGATTTTTGATCTCATTCCTTTCCTTGTTCTTGTTCAGTCTGCTATTTTCTCTGTATAAAAAATGATCGTAGCGCAGAGGTACAGTATCGTGCAGCTTTCATTACGGTACCAGCCGTCTTCTTTCTGTGCTGTTTGGTATATTGTTCAGTGCTTTGAATTTTACGTCTATTTTCAATCATTATTTAACCACTTAACATTATTTTAACAACGGGAGCTCTGACTCAATGCATTGGTCGATTTCAAAGTAGGCGGAGTTTTCGTCAGCTGGCGGAACTGTTGTTTGTGTATACACATACACATTTACCATACACAAAAATACACTTTGTTTTTTCAATGTGTATACACATACACATACACATACACATTGAAAATTCCGATACACATTACCATACACAAACAGTACTCAAAATGTGTATTTTTGTGTATGTGTATTTGATCAGTAAAAGTCGATAAAATTTCAAACAGAAATGTAAAATTTCGATGTTTTTGCTGCCGTAATAAACAGTAGATATCCTCATAAAGCCTTCAAATGGCCTAAGCAACTCGATTTCAAAGCTATCCAAAGTTTCAAGCAGCAGACATTGAGAGATTTGATTTTCCTAGGATTTCTGACTGAAAATCTACCAAAAAAGTTGGATTTTCAGTACAATACACATACATACACAAATATACACAAAAATACACATTGTTTTGTTGAATGTGTATACACAAATTATCATACACATTTGAAAGTAAATGTGTATACACATACACATACACATACACAAACGGAAAATCTAATACCAAACAACAGCATGGCGGACCCTTCCGACCCGATGTGTGGGATGGTCTTACGGCCTGCGATCAGACTCGTGGTCCATTTCGCAGCCCCCCCGTAGTTGGTCATATCGGACGTTTGTCCTTCTCTCACTGCCCAGCCATGTCCTAGCCTTAGGTGCCAGTCACTAAGAGAGCGCCTGGCCGGTTGACGTCATGATGCTGCCAGTGCACTTTAGTTAATCGTCAAGCAGCTAATTGCTGTTGACAGTTAGACGGGACTGAATATAAAAGTTTTCAAACTGAAAGGGCGTCTTTACTGGATTTTAATGTTTCACATTATTACATCATCAGATCAATTAAACATTACAACAATTCAATTGCGCAAAAGGTAAAACTCGTCTAAACAAACAAGCACCCTTTGTACAGTATGAATTTTTCCTGCGTATAACGCGTATCAGTCGAAGGAGGGAAGTGCAAAAATTGCTCAAAATCACAGTTGGTAATCGCATTTCATCCCCATCTTGTCATACAAAAGGCTGAATTGAATCCAATACGAGCACAGAAACTGGACAAACAACGGGCGATAATTAAAAATCTAATGGTCAACCTAATGCAGGTTAGTTAATGAGCACCTGTTCTGGCTCTCGTGCTCTGCAGTTAGCTACGGAAGTTAGCGAGACTCTTTACTAGCAATGCCTGAAGCAAACTTGCTCGAAGTGTTTATATTTTTCTGGGCTATCGTGTCCTATCTTCTTTACATTATTCTACTTGCGATGCTATACAAAAAGCGTTCCCAGCCCCCTTTCAATAACAGTTTCTTCACACTCTGCCTTTCTCTTGGAGTGACTGATTTAGCCTTCATTTCCACTCATTATCCTCTCCGATTGTTTCGCTATTGGGGTTGGTTGAAATGGGCCTGGGTAGCGGAGCAAAGCCAAACAGTGATTGATTGGTTTGGAAGACTGGTGGAAATGACCAGCTGGTACTTTGGCTTCAATCAGTACCTCGCAATCACTGCGCTCACAATCAACAGACACGCCAGTGTGCTGGACCCTCTCAAAGTCAGTCTTCCGCTAATTCTTTCCAAAGCACTACAAAAGAAATCTTTAAATCTTCAGTGCAGTAGAAATTTGACTAAAACACTTCGGCATTCCTGCAGTTTACCTACCTAAAATCGTACACTGCCAGTGTACCGTATCCTTGATGTGGAAACGTTTCCTGAGCATCAGTGGACTACAAAAATGGTAAGTATGGGTTACTGCAACTACCGTATCTCGGGTTACGGTATTTTCAAATATCGGTCTATTTCGCTCGGTTCTTAACGGATTTTAACCGGGTTTTCGTTGCAAGAGGGGTTTTCGGACATGCTGAATCGATTGCACACGCTTTGGGAACGATTACTGCAACTACCGTAACCCGCTCGGGTTACTGTATTTGCTGAAATTCGGCCATTATGCTTGTTGCACCATATTTTTGGTGTCGATCTGCGAATAAAGTTGAGTTGTTGCATATTTTTATGCGGATTTCCGTTGGAATAGGGGCTGAATCGATTGCACACCCTGCCGAACCGATTACTGTAGCTGCCGTATCCCAAGGGGTATTTTTATATTTGGAAAACAGGCCCTTCGGAGTGTGCCTATACTGATGCGTCCCCTAGGGGTATTTTTATATTTGCAAAACAGGCCCTCCGGAGCGTACCTATGCTGATGCGTCCCTCTAGGGGTATTTTTATATTTTAAAAACAGGCCCTTCGGAGTGTGCCTATACTGATGCGTCCCCTAGGGGTATTTTTATATTTGGAAAACAGGCCCTCCGGAGCGTACCTATGCTGATGCGTCCCTCTAGGGGTATTTTTCTATTTGGAAAACAGGCCCTCCGGAGCGTACCTATGCTGATGCGTCCCTCTAGGGGTATTTTTATATTTGGAAAACAGGCCCTCCAGAGCGTACCTATGCTGATGCGTCCCTCTAGGGGTATTTTTATATTTGGAAAACAGGCCCTCCGGAGCGTGCCTATGCTGATGCGTCCCTCTAGTGGTATTTTTATATTTGGAAAACAGGCCCTCCAGAGCGTACCTATGCTGATGCGTCCCTCTAGGGGTATTTTTAGATTTGGAAAACAGGCCCTCTGGAGCGTACCTATACTGCAGCTACAGTAATCGGTTCGGCAGGGTGTGGAAACGATACAGCCCCTATTCCAACGAAAATCCGGTCAAAATCCGTTAAGAAACATGCATAATGGCTGAATTTTAGCAAATACAGTAACCCGGGCGGGTTACGGTAATTACAGTTATCTTTCCGAAGGGGTGTGCAGTCGATTCAGCATGTCCGAAAGCCCCTCTTCCAACGAAAACCCGTTTAAAATCGGTTAAGAAACGAGCGAAATAGACCGATTTTTGAAAATACCGTAACCCGAGATACGGTAGTTACAGTAACCCATACTTACCATTTTTGTAGTTCACTGATGCTCAGGAAACGTTTCCACACCAAGGATACGGTACAAGCGCACTGTTTGATTTTAGGTAGGTAAACTGCAGGAATGCCAACACTTCAGCAGGACACTTCGTCTATCTGTTAACTTCTTGTCCAGTAGACAGATTGAGAATAATTTACTATTCAAGTCTCTATTTTTTAGCTTTGGCCTCCAAAGCTATTGTACCTGGGACTGTGTGTGCAATGGTTGCTGCCCTTGTGTGCAATCGCCCCACTTTTCGTGCAGCAGTACACTTACTTTTATTCCAATCAGAGTTCTTACTATTCTGTGGAGCCCACAAACGGAAAGTTGTTTCAGGTTAGCTCAATGATTCCGGTTTTGAAATTTTACACTCTGTTCTGTACTTTATTCGGAGCTTATCAGTTTGCTTCAAATTTAGGTGCATCTATTTTGCATGATCGGTGTGGCCTACAGCCTGATCGGGGCCAACGCCTTTCTCTACATTCGAATCTATATTGAAATCGGTCGGAAGAGAAAGACACAAGAGGCGAACGGCGACAACTCCCTGTCCAAGGTACTATGCAAATATATGTAGAACTATTTATACACTGCCTACATTCACCCCACTGGACCCGACCCGACCCGACCCGACCCGACCCGATTACATGCCCAAGTCTGTAAGCTTTGGTTCATAAGAACTGATCTATTCAGTTTATACCAATGCAATGTCCTTTTACCCTTTGGTGTGAAACTGTGAAGCCATATACATGCACCGTGCACAGACTAGTGAATGCAGTTGTTTGCAGAGCTGCATCCGACTAGTATCGATGGGTCTGGTGCTGTTCCTGCTGATGTTGGGCATCAACATGTACCTAGTCTTTCTGATTGTCATGTCTGTGTTGGGTGTGAGTTCGGGTTGGATGACGGCAGTCTGGGCAGAGTGGACTGTCTTCTTTGCTCTCTGCAATGTCTGGCTGCTCCTGGTATATAGCAAGCCGGTCCGGTTCCACTTTCTGTCCTTCTCTGGCTGCCACACCCAGGCTGCCAAGGTTGGTCCTGCTACTACTGGTGTTGCTGCTAAGAACACTGTAAGAGAGGCTAGGAAAGCTGATGGTTAAAGTTGTTTACGTTCAGTGGCTCTGTTGCTAGGTCGGCAGCATCTTTGCTGGTTGCTAAGCTAGTAATTGCTGTCCAATTGAAACTGCAGAAAGATTTTAATAAACTGCTCTAACTGCAGGCGTACTGTACATATTCTGCTCAGTTAGGTTCTGCTCTGCCTGCAGCGACCACTCACTACTGGAAGTCAGTTCGTCCCTCCTGAAGTGACATTGGAGAAGTTTCGGAACAAGTAAGCCAAAATGCGTACCAAACCAGAAAGCATGTAGTAAAAAAAGCAGCTGTTTAAAGAGATCCATGCCGTTGTCTGATAAAAGAGATGTATGACTGTACGGTTTTACTGACTGACAAAATGTTTAACGTTAACCTTTTAGGTACGCCCATCCCTATGCAATTACTGTAAGTGCGCAAAGAAGTTTATACCAAATTCTTCACCCCATAGAAACGGCTCCAAAAACTGCATGGTGCTTTAGACGCATAGACATGCATTTCAAACACAATTTCAGTCTGTCTTACACCAAAAGATTTATGGAGAAACGCATTTCTGAATGCTGCAAAAAATATGTCTGTTCTGCTATCTATCACCAGGCCACCTAATTCGGAGACCAGGGAGTTTAACTCCTTAGGACAGACCGTCTAAAGTCGGATTTTCTAACCGTGGCTAACCTGCAGCAAATTTGCGACGGATAGAAACACGACTTTCGGTGGGCGTCAAATTTGTCCGACGGTAGGCTTTCGGAGCCTCTGACGGGGCGGAGCCTCGATCGATTGACTAAATCGGTTCCTTACTTCGAGATTTCCGACTTTAGACGGGACATGTTTGTTACCGTAGTCGTTAAATATTGTTATCTGCTAATTTAGTGCAGGAAATAAGTTCGAACGGCGGCGATCTTGAATGTCAGTCAAGTTGAAATTTGTACCTTTCCTTTCGTAATCAACAGCAGCTCATCTTTAAAAATCCTCTGGAATAAGAACAAAAAGCTGAGCGGTAAAAGCTAGAGGCGGCCCAAAGAGAAATGGAAAGCAAGACCGCGCTCGGAGATAAGTGCGTCGGTCCATGTCTAGAAGGCTAGGCACCTGTGCATCTAAACAACCGTACCAAACCGTGCTTTCTCCTAACCGCTTCCTAACCGTGCAGTTTGGCAAGCGTTCAATGGGCGTGGTGACGGTAAGGATTTAGTACCAGCCCACAAATGGGCGGGGGGGCGGACGGTAAGCATTTTCGAAATTGCAAAGTCGGAAACTACTTACCGTCAGGAAATTACTCCAATTGGAGTAGGGTCAACGCCAACCGGTTAAGAGCCATTTTATATAAGAGCGGTACGGTTTTCTTCAGGATGGCGGCTGACGGCCAAATGTGACCCCACTTTTTATTGGCTCATTTGAAAGCCCTATACAAGGAATGTTTAAAAGCGAAGTATTTCCAAGATTCACCCACTACTGAGGTAGAAAAGTGGAAAACGCCCGAGCCCGATTTTTAGACACTCACAGAAAGCGTCATTTCTCTGAAACCATTAGGCCTAGTGGGCCCAAACTTTAAACGTTTATAGAGGAGGTGTTGGTCTACGAAAACTATTGGTTGTAGCCCCCTATGCATCTCCAAAATCTAGAATCGACGCTCCAAAGTGGAGGTGCTGAAATCAGTTTTTCGGTTACTGTCGCTACAAGGTGTGGAAGTTTAAATTTCCTTTTGCATACTATTTGGACTAACCATTGACTATTTATCGCACACAAAATTTTTTTTGGCAATATGCAACTTTTGCAATATCCGGTATTTTTCTATTTTTCTGCAAAATCCAGTTGTCCTAGACTATTTTTTGGTGCAGAACTGCATTCTGCATGTCAAAAAAAATTTGGCTTAGACTCTGTTCAACTCATGATCTACGCATTGGTTTTTCAAATAATTGGATTCAATACTCGCATTAGATTAGAGCCGAATTGTGTGCGCTTTTTTGCATTCATATAATTTTCAGGCTGTTTCGCAATAAATAAATAAAAGCTAGTTCCTCTTGCTAGAGTTAGACGTGTACTTATCAGATTGACCAAAAATCCACAATGCATTTTTTATTATGCAAAAGTATTAACTATGACTTTGACTTTGACTAGTAGTCCTAAGAACTCTAGGTGCAGTAGAGATGGGAACGGAAATTAATTTACGTGCTCCTCTCTAACTGTGGGTGGCATACGTGTAACAGGGGGGTCTGGGGGGTCTGCCCCTCACCCGGCTTAGGCCAGCCCCCCGGATGGGACACCCCCCCCCCCGAGACTATTTCGCGACCCCCCTCCGATTTTCTGGCAAGTAATTTTTTGAGCAAATTTTTACAATTTTTTACAATTTCAGACACAAAAATTTCCAAAATCGCCTGCAAAACAGCACTTTTTAGCTGTATTTCAGCCCAAATGAGCGATTTTTGACGATGTTTAGCCAAAAAACTGCGATTTTTTTATTTTTGAGCGTTTTTTAGTGCCCGACCCCCCCTGCCAAAATTTTGGCTCAGACCCCCCCAACACCGTTCCCCCATCGGCGGATGACCTGTTACATGTATGGTGGGTGGGTTTGCGGTACACCAAAAACTGTAGAATTCTTTTCTTATGAATAAACCTGCGACATCGAACACCATCAGGCCAAAACTCTGACTCCATAGCTTTGCTTTAGTCAACATGGTTTATTATGTATAACAGTAAGTAAATTTATTTTAAACAGTAAGTAAATAATAACAGTAAGATGAGATGATGGTGATGGGTGGTTGAAAGGATGGTAAGCAAAAAGGTTTTTACTAAGTTCAAGGTTTTGGCTTATTTGTCATTAACATAAGTTAAAATACGCTATTCTGTCTGAGCTCATTTATGCCTAATCAGGGTATGGGCATCGCCCTGAAGGCTCAACCTTTTCATAGAAGGGTTTCAGCAGGGCAACTATACCTTTCCTGCGATTCTCTACTTATGTAATTGATATCAGATCGCTTACTGCATCAATGCTGACTGATAAGCAGCGAGAGCAGTTTGCTTTTTCAAATTTTAATATTTTCTTGCATATCTATAAATATCGATATCGATAGCCACCGCTATAGCGTAGGTTATAAGAAACAGGTACAACTGCTGTATCCCCCTCTGTCGAAGAATCCTGAATGAGGCTTGTTCACTGAGTTTCCAGGACGCTACGAATCCAGCAATGTCAAGTTGATAAACGTCCAAGTATCCCTTTGGGGAAGACTCCACGCCATATGGCGTATGAAAATTAGCGCGGCATTGGAGTACTGTCCCGATTAGGAACACTATCGTAAGTCAACATCGGAACTGCTACCGGATTAGCGCTTCCAATCCTCTCTGGGGGCGTAATATTGAAATCGGCGAGATTAGCCGAGTTATTCAAATCTGGAGCTGATTATGATCTGATTGGTTTTGATTTCGGACGTGTATGATCACAATTGATATCTAATAGCGGTCTAATTCGAAATAAAATCAAATCGGAATGGCGTCTAATAAGCGGTTTCAGTTCGTTGTCATTTCTAATCCTCCCACCGAGCCCGAACGAAAAAATTTTGGATCAGGTGTAGCTGGTGGGGGGGGGGGAAATCAGGAACCGATCCCAAACAAAAACTAGTGTGTTTAATGATCATAAATAAATATAAATTGACGATTACTATCGATAAATATTGATTATCGATAATTTTTTTGGAAAAATTCCAAAATTTCAAAATCGTCCAAAATGGTCATATCATATATCATTGGAAAGCCCTTCGCCTGGCGAGTCTAATGATCACTAAATCAGCATAGGGCACGCCCCGGGGGCCTGTTTTGCCAAATATAAAAGTACCCCTAGAGACGCATCAGTATAGGCATGCTCCGGATGGCCTGTTTTCCAAATATAAAAATACCCCTAGGGGGCGCATCAGTATAGGTACGCTCCGGATGGCCGGTTTTCCAAATATAAAAATACCCCTAGGGGGACGCATCAGTATAGGCACGCTCCGAAGGGCCTGTTCTAAAAACATAAAAATACCCCTACGGGACGCATCAGTATAGGGCACGCTGCGGGGGGGCCGTTGGCCGCGTCGTTGGCTCAGTGGGTAGCTTGCTGCCTCTGAGTCACGGCGGCCCCTGCATCCCTTGCGGTTGTAGTGGTTCATGCTCTCGGCGCGGCAAGTTTCTTGCTGCAAAGAGTTGGTCGTCGGCATAAAGCTCCACCCAGGCCACCGAAAGCTGGTTACAGCGAGTAGATAAAATGGGAACCAACTGGATCTGCCATTGCACCGAAGCCGCTCCTACAGCATGCCAACTTGGAGAAAGAGCAATGACGTCAGGAGTTGTCCACGGAAACCGACTAGGCCGGGGGGCCTCTCTCACACCAGGGGCGGACCTAGCGGACGTTGGGAGCCGACATCACCATGACGTCAACCCGCCAGGGACTTTCTTAGTACCTGGCGCCCAACAGCATGGCTAGAGTGGCTGGCAGTGATAGAAGGGAAACGTCCGAGATGACGAAACCACGGGGTAGCGGAATGGACCTCGAGTCTGATCGCAGGCCGTAAGGCCCCCCGCAAATCGGATCGGATCGAATCGGGGGGGCCCGTTTTAAAAACATAAAAATACCCCTAGGGGACGCATCAGTATAGGCACGCTCCGGAGGGCCTGTTTTCCAAATATAAAAATACCCCTAGAGACGCATCAGTACGGGGCACGCTCCTGAGGGCCTGTTTTCCATATATAAAAATACCCCTAGGGGTACGCATCAGTATAGGGCACGTTCCGGAGTCGTATAGTCATAAGAAAGTTAATTAATTAATGTACAGTCCATTTCTGACCTTCCCTGATTTCGCCCCCCCCCCAGCTACACCTAACCCAAAATTTCTAAACGGAACGCCCTAATCGGATTAGCGATTCACAATTTCGTCAAAAAATTAAATTAGCTCGACAAGAATTAGCCCGAAGTTAGATGGTTTGCTCGAAGAGGGTATCTTTTAAACAGTTTGAACACAGCACAAGACTCAGCGGAGCACAATCAGAAAACCACCGCTCGCAGTACGCTTTGGCTTTCAATTAAGTCTCCATATGGCGATTGTAATCTGAGTAAAATACCGTTCACATCAACAATAAAAAGCGAAAATATGTTAGTAACTTTTTGTTTAATTTCACGCACCGGTCACTGTCGGCTGCAATTATTAAATTATAAAATCAAATTCCTATGAACATAAAGAATAGACTATAAGAAACAACCATACATGTAACAGGGGGGTCTGGGGGGTCTGCCCCCACCCGACTTAGGCCAGACCCCCCGGATGGGGCCCCCCCCCCCCGAGACGATTTCACCGACCCCCCCCTCCGATTTTTCTGGCAAGTAAATTTTCGAGCAAATTTTTGCAATTTTTTACACTTTCACACACAAAAATTGCCAAAATCGCCTGCAAAACAGCACTTTTCAGCTGTATTTCAGCCCAAATTAGCGATTTTTGGCGATTTTTAGGCCAAAAATTGCGATTTTTCTCGATTTTTGAGCGTTTTTTAGTGCCCACCCCCCTCCCCCAAAATTTTGGCTCAGACCCCCCTCCCGGCCGGCGCCAGACCCCCCCCCAACCCCCCTCCCCCATCGGCGGATGACCTGTTACATGTATGGAAACAACACTACTCACAAATTTTGGGTAAGAAGTCACCTATGTAATACAGAAAGTATAGAGTTTGGCGCTACAATATCTTCACTCTATTTACCATAAGAAAGCTGTTCGTCAAGTTAGAACTTGGCCGTAGCCTTCCGATCAGTGCTGCGAGCAGTCACTCCGGTCACCTGATTGCTCAGTGATAGCTGTCCTTGTTCCCGTATGTCCAAACACGTGTGGTTGCAATTGTAGCTTCGGTGCTTAGGCAGCTCCAGTCTGTTCCCATTTGCCTACTCGCTGTCACCAACTTTCGTTGGCCCGGGTTGGGCCTTGTGCCCACGACCAACTCCTTGTGGCAAGTAACTTGCCCCACTGAGTGGATGAGCGCACGACCATGCGCACAGTGGCTTTGCGGCCTTTGTGTGGATTATGTTTGGGCAAGTGTGATCTACTTTTTAAGCAAGTTCCAGTCTTCCCAAACTTCCGTGGCTGGAGTTATCTCCTTGCGCCAGACCAAATTCTTCGCAAATGCGGAACCGCCGCCAAAATTCGTAAAGTAAGCGGCGGTTCCGAATTCTATTTTCGTAAAATTTTACGAAGTAGCGCTGGCGGTCCACCGTCATGGGCGGAGTTAGAATTTGGCTTCTGTGCTTGGATTTCTTGTTTTATTTGCCGTATATGAAAGGGTTTTTTGCTGAGAATGCGATTAGGTTCGCTTACTGAACGAATGCTGATTTCTGAAACCATCTACGTTCCACTTTTGAATAGGTTTCGTTCAAAGTTGGCAGCCAGCCAAAATGGGAGGAGTTGAATTTAGACATTCGATATTCAGTCCCACCCCCCAAGCCCCGAGACGAAGCGACGGTTCCGAAAAATTTTTCAAAATTCACAAATCGGGAACCGCCACAGAACTACTCCAATTGGAGTATGGTCTGCGCCGACCGGTTATGCGCGAATATTTCCAAAAAAATGGCGGGTCCATTTTTGCCATTTTTGGTACATTTCGGAAAATATCTCGCTAACCAGGCACTACCCTAGGTACCAGTACCATTTATGGTGTCAGTACCATAAACGGCGTTAAGTGCCTGACTGTATTACAATGAAAATGTGCTCTGTGAACAAGACGAAGTTCCGTTTACAAGTGTCTTTTAGAACAGGTATTCTTTCAAGAAGTTGCACTCAAATCTTCACAAAGACACCATCAGACTACAAATCCCTTCTCTCCACCGTTTTTGCCTCAATTTCCAGTTCTCGTGTGCCAGACTAGAATTTCTTATGGCTTTTGCCAACCATTTCCAACCAGGGATGCCTAGCAAACTGAAAGTTTGAATTTGATATGGTATGGTATTTTGGAACTAAAGTAATTTTTTTTATTTTAATACGTACTTGCAAAATTCTGATATAGTATCATTTGATTTCAGACCAGATTCTGGCATGGTAGGCAAGCATCCCTGTTTCCAATCAGTTCGAATAATCCAACCTTTTTTATTTAGTTAAACAAAGGACGCACAAACTTGATACGAACCAATAAAAATATGTTGGACAACCTATGCACAGGTTGGTTGATTGAGTAGTGTTTAAACCAACGAAAGAAAGTAAAAGCTCCTCAGCAGCTACTGCAAGGAAGCATGCGAGCGAGTTTTTCGTTTAGAAATCGCTATCTACAGTATTTACCCTGCAAGATGGGAAGCAGTTCAATAAAAATGAAAGGTTCCTTAAAAATTTAAGATTGAGTAAGGCACGGATTGTAGCTATAAAAAGAGTTATAATTTAGAAAGCATAGGCAAAGAAAACTATAAAGCAAATCAGTGCGGCACCCAAGGATTTCGGCGCAACCGCTGATCCTCCTGGGGTTCCGGTAGTAGTTGGTGGCACCCAGTTAGGGTCGTGAACCCATACGTAACAATGCTTGCTGGGCATCATTGCGCTCTTGTTAGAGCACTTGAATGCCTGGCCGAACAGCGGTATATTTTGAGGAGTGACCATAGCTCTCGCTTTGTCGGGAGAATGGGAGTCGCCCAAATCCAGAGCGCTCTCTAGCGCGTGAAGCGTGATGTTACTGCACCAGTTGTGAGCGAAGCTCATCCAGAAAACCTGTTCCATAGTGTATTTAGCCAGTTTTCCCGGCAACCGCTTCTCTTCTCCGTTTGCAGTTACGTAGGCCTGGTAAGCCTTGAAGGCTGCCATCGTACCTACAGCGAATACATACAACATATTAACCCTTTGTAACATACCAACGCCATATGGCGTAGTTGACCAACCTATATCGGAATGCAAAAAATGATGGTAAACATATCGGAAAGCAGGTTCAGACCTATCGCAAAGGTATTTCAGGCCCTAAGAAACACGTTTTCAACCAAACTAAAAAATGGTTGTTTTATATGTTCAGATGACGCTTGCAGTTGAAATGATTAAAAAATAACTTCCAGTCTATCAGTCAACTGAAAATATCCTATCGGAAAGCCAGAAACTTTGCAGTTTATGTTCAAAACCCAGTCATTTGCGGTAGGTTAAACAATGTTTTACTTCTCAGTACCTACCTCCGTTGTCAGCGATATTTTCTCCTTGCGTAAACGAACCCTTTATGCAATTGCATTGGTCTGAGCGGGTTGAGCACTGACCAACTACTGGATCCCCGTTGGTGTCAATGTCCATTGAGAAACAGACATCAGAGTACTGGTCAATTACGCACTGCGCCATTTGTTCAAATCCCGCGTAACTGGAGTCATCCATCCACCTCCTTTTAGCGCCTTTCGCGTCCCATTCCACCCCATTGTTGTCGAATGCATGCGTTAGTTCGTGTGCCACGATCGTTCCGAGAGCTCCATAATTGAACGCTTTCGGCATGGTCGGGTCGAACATGGGACTTCTGATGATGGCGGCAGGGATGGTGATAGAGTTGCGGAATGACTGATACCAAGCGTTGACTGTGATTGGACTTTGGTAGTAATCGTGTCGATCTGCCGCAACGTTTACTTGGGTAACTGTTTTCCAGGCGCTGAAGCGTAAAACCTTTGAGCCCACTGTGAAACCGCTATCGTCGGGTTGAAGGTTCAGTTCAGCGAATCTTGAATTCAGTTGCTTGTCATCGACCAACCACGCAGGGTAGGCAATGTTCTTGGCTAGGTTGGTCACTTTTGATTTGGCTTCCGCTAGCGAGTCTTTGCTCAGCCACTGTAGGCCGCCAAGCATCTGCTCGAAATTGGCCAAAATGCCTTCTGTCATGTTCTGAACGGAACTGGCTGTGTCTGTCGGATGGTCTTTGATCCACTGGTCTACGAACGGACGACTGATGGCCATTCCAATTGTCGGAGCATCGGATCCGACGTTCGGACTAGCTACACAACGCAGATTTTGAGGTACTTCGGCGCTAGCTTTTTGCTCAGTCATGAAGATCTGCATGGCCAACTCCTTTATGCCCGGCAGGAATTGGGCGTGTTGCAGAACAAGTCGCCAAATAAGGAAGTTTTGCATGGTAGCGTCGGCAGTGTCTGTGAAAACTGCTTTCAACTCATCGAAGTATTCATCATAAGGTAGTATGTAGTTAGCAGTTAGCAGTTGAGTTTCCTTCACGTTTCCGGTGGCCACATTTTTGAGAAGCACCTCCCAGTCGAAGTAGGACCATTTCTTCTTAATTTCGGCTACACTGAACGCATGGTAAGGAGGAGGACGCAGAATATTGAATGGGTAATAGAAAGGGGTTACGCCTGACAGTCTCGCCTCGAACTGAGCAATCTGCTGTGCCTGAGCCTTAAATCTGGTCTGGTCCACTGGCAGATTAGCCGCCTGCGCCATTAGCGTAAGAATTTGGGCTAAAACATCTTCGAAACCGCTGTGAGTGCCACCATCGATTATGACCATGGCTGGTTTTTGAGGATTTACCCAGTCAGGCATTAGTACCGCACTGAGCAAGGTCGGCGTGCCGTATGTTCCCAGCAATCTACCTATCAAAGCTTCTGCCTTGCCAAGATCCTTGCCTCCGATGGGACCTTTCCAGTTGGCATCCAAAGCCGGCCAGCCCCCATATGTCTGCACAAGACCATAGATATCTTTTAGGTCTTTCGCTCGGTCTGCTACATTGTTAGGTGGGGGCTTCATACACATGTCCCATGCGATCTTTCCTTGCTTCACGGCATGAATGGCGTTGTTTATCTAAAGCAATCAACCGTCTCTTGTACCTATCCAAATAAAGATGGACAAATTTCACATGGATTGAAGAGTTTATTGAACGCTACACAATCAAACAATGACAAACAGAGTAGACGAGTGAGTGATATATACTGTGTAACTCTTTGATCACTCCCCCTCGGAAATGAAGAAGTTTTACAGTATTTAAGCAGAAAATTCATATTTCTGGCGCCGTTTATGACATAATCTTGGGCCAGTAGGCGCCACTGAGCCCTCACCCTTCTTATCGCTTGTTTTGGGAATTGCGTACCGGAGTTTTCCACTTACAAGACCTGGTCTTATAACTGGAAGATGCCCAAATTTAGGGTCACTTTTTGGCGCCCTTTTGAAGACCATGGTCTTATAACTGGAAAATGTTATTTCACTGCAAACAAGGGTTTTTGGCCAAAAGTTGAATTTGTTTTTCACCTAGATTGTTGTTCCTGACATGCCTGACCATTTTACGCTTGATTTGTAGAACTTTACTCGAAATTACAAAAACGAATTTAGTGTTGAAGCATAGCAGGTACTGTATTGTGTTCAAAACAAAAATCAGAATCATGTTTTACCTATATTATGTACTTCAGCCATTGTTTTTCACGATGGACAGGTTTTGTTTAGTTTAAAAAGAGATAATTGTGTGCTAAAATCGGTTAATTTAACTAAGACCATGGTCTTTTAACTGGAAAACGGGTGTCAATAAACCCAGTTTTCTGACCACCTATTAGAAGACCATGGTCTTATAACTGGAAACAAAAACCTATTATAAGACCATGGTCTTCTAACTATGGTGGTCTTATAAGCGGAAATCTCCGGTACATACTGAAAGAAATGTGTATACCCACTCGTCTAGTCTGTATTAACTGTGTTGTTCTGTTTGTCAAGTAAAGCCTCTCCTGTTTCAGTGCGTAGCGTACTGGCATACTCATACTATACGCCCATTTACGTAGTACCGTCCGTCCTTGCTGCTAGAGAAAACTTCTAAAACTAGCTTGTACGTACCAATACCAACCAATGGGCAAGGCTAGACTAGAAATGAGAGAAGCATAGCAAACGTACGTCCACTTTTTGCATGACTTCCTCCACATCTGTGGCCATGTCTATAGCGATCTGTATTAGAGTGTCAGAGGAATTCAAATAGTCTGGACGCGGATTGTTGGCCAACCAGTTGCGGCAGGAGAATTCATAGAAATTGTCGCAAGGATCGACCGATTCATCAATCGATGCCTCTAATATCTTAGCCGCTTTAACCCAGCCATCGTTTGTGTCGGCAAACGAACCAAGAGTAGAACTGTTGACGAAGCCAAGGCAAAACCACGCAACTAAACCAACTATTTGAGCGTCACTTCTTTACAGGGTCCGCCAATAAAAACAACCCCGTAGATTTTTTGCTGTAGCAACCGCAAATCTCAACCGATATGAATGAATCCTTTTTTAAATGAAAGGTAAATAAATTCTTAAAAGATTGGTGAAATTTTCATTAATGTACTCTGCTTAGATCCTGAGATATTTGGCCTCAAATTCGAAACAGATTTTGGTAAAGAACAAAACCGATTCCGTTGCACTTCACAATAAAACAGATTCCTACTGCTGAGGGCTAACGAGACTTTACAGGTGAAGTAAACCGAGCGTGTCTTTCTCCAATAAAGCCTCCAATATCCATCAGCAGTAGTAGGAATCCGTTTTGTTATGAAGTGCAACGGAATAATAAAAATCCATTTTGTTCATTGCAAAAATCACTGTTTTGTCTTTGAGGGCGTATATCTCAGAAAGAAATAAGCTTGGAGAATTTATATATCTTTCATTTAAAACAAGATTCATTGAAATCTGTTGAGAATTTGCGGTTGCTACAGCGAAAAATCTGCGGGGTTGTTTTTTTTGGCGGACCCTGTATAACGAGCTTGTAGAACAATTCTACAGAAGCCTTCAAATATCAAACAGCTCTCGATAGTGTTGAGAGATAATGGAATAGGTCTATGCTGTTTGTTACACCAGTTAAACACGGTATTTTAGATATTGTATTTATGTAAGAGCATACCTAGCCAAAGCGACATTTGCCACTTCCAGTTCTGGTCGGTCATGGTTTTAGCCAGAAGACCAGCAGCTTCCAAGTGTCGGGGGGACTTCTATGTACCGTAAAATAAAGTTTTACGACGTATCATAAAGTCTTAGTTTTATCGCGTGCAAACTGTATAAAAGACGTACTGACGTTTGCATTCATTGTGAGAAGTTTTAGGGTGGATCAGTTGTGCAAATATTAGATAAAGCCGAACCACGCACACGGCCAGGTATCTTTTTATTGCCAACTCGAACAGCTCATCTTACAAAAATGTCCTCCATTAGAAAGAATTTATAAGTGACATTGAGCGACCGAAATTAGCAGCTTTTGAAAGATAATTCACGATTCAAGACTTGTCTATACGCACGCAGGGCAGGGATGCCTACTAAATTCAAATTTTTTATAAGATGTATAATATAAACCTGCTTATTTTGAAATAGATTTGGTATGGCATCGTACTGAAATCAATTTTTTTATTCTATAGTCCGTTCAAAAAATGAGCTGCCTAGCGGTTTTTTGCGAATAACTTTTTAAGAGGTCTTGGAGCTACTTCGGCTCATGACCAAAGTTGCGGACAAGGTCGAACTCCGGCCCGGGGTGGACCTTGATCTGTGCTACGTTTACTCTGAACACTAATTTGTGGGACATAAAAATGAGCTTTTCCCCTAATTGCGACGAATATGAGACGTATGCGAACACCTAACTTATAATGCATTGGACTGCTCAAACTTGTATGACAGAGCTGGACCACTCACTTCGGGAGCCGAATACGGTATCAGGGTGAGGTTTTCAGGGTCGGGGGGCATCATCCGATCATCAAGCCATGTTACCCACCGTTCGATGCGTCTGAGTGTAAGACTGTCAAATCAAAATGTCATCCTACAACCCCATTTCATATCCGATCATAATTCTATAGCACTTGCCTGCGAGCACCAAGTACTCTGCATAGTTGCGGAGGTCGACGTAGTTTTTTTTACTTTCTTTTTCCAACTTTCTTACTTTCGAGGAGGCGATTTGGGACATCGGTGACCCGGAAAACTTGGTGTGTCACTGTGTACCACAGAATACCGCCGCACGTCCGTACCGTTTCCGTTTTCAAGGGAGGCGACTTGTATACGAGCCAAAAAATTAAGTTAGGGAGATCACTACTTGCGCCGATTAGTGTTTTGAGTATAGATGATATTGGGCAATTTTTGTTAAAAAGGGCCACCGTCACCGGCTTGGACGAATATGGTTATGTTTACGCTTAATCGATAGAAAATCGTCATATCAACCCATATGCACTTGGGCAGAATATCTGTTGGCAGACTCAAATACTACAGATGTTTTAGTTGGGGATGTCAAAATCGCGCATTTTCATTCTTCTTATTATTTTTAATTTGTTGCCCAAGGATCTCTGAAGGTAAATGCGCCGAAATATGCATCTAAGGTAGGCCTCCGATCCGATCCGATGTGCGGGGGGCCTTACGGCCTGCGATCAGACACGAGGTCCATTTCGCTTCCCCGTGATTCGTCATCTCGGACCTTGCCCTTCTTTCACTGCCAGCCACTCCTAGCCATGCTGCTGGGTGCCGGTCACCAGGAGGGCGGCCAGCGTGTCGATGCCATGATGCTGACAGCTCCCGACGGCCGAGGGCTCCCCGGCATAGTTGGTTTCTCAGACAGCTTCTGACATCGTAGATGTTCTTCCCAACGCGGCATGCTTTGTGGAGCGGCTTCGGTGCAACGGCAGATCCAGTCGGTTCCAATTTTACCTACTCGCTGTAACCAGCTTTTGGTGGCCTGGGTGGAGCTTTATGCCGACGATCAACTCTTTGCAGCAAGAAACTTGCCGCGCCGAGAGGATGAACCACTACAACCGCTAGGGATGCAGGGGCCGCCGTGACTCAGAGGCAGCGAGCTACCCACTGAGCCAACGACGCGGCAAGGTAGGCCTACTCACATAGGAAAATTGGTAGCTATTTTCAAAAGATGACTGAGAAAACTTATTTTTTCTGTTTTTTTTCGTAGTGATGATTTTCGTTTAAAAAGGGCCACCGTGTTGGGGCTTGGAAGAAGACTGTTTTGTTTATGCTTAATCGATAGCAAATTGTCATATGCTCTTGGGCAGACATATCTGTCGGCAGACTCTAATGCTACGACGATTCTTTGAGTAAGTGCAGGTCGTGGCGCATTTCTTCGTTCTTTAAAAAGGGCCACCGTCCTGGGGTTTCGATCCCAATCTTTCTAACTGTGCTAATTCTGTAGCAATGGTAATGGTACACCGATCCGGCCTTGGGAACGAATGCACGTCCATTGTATGAATTTTATAGCAAGTTTTCGAAGAGGGGGGAAATCGGCCGATAATCGATGAAGTTAGGCAATATGACTAGAGCGCATAATCTGGGGTAGCATGCAGTAATTTGTTGTGGATGTGCTGGTGTGTCAGTCCGGCGGCAATAAATGAACTTGTGAACCCTGATGTATTCTAGCCAAAAATGCTCGTTTACACGTTAAAATAGCGTTTTTTAACGCTATAACTGATTATTGGCTTCGTTTTCAACGCTTCTTACTGCAAATTAATCGGTTTTTTAGCTCATCAGGTCGAAATATGAATAAAAGTGTTCGATATATGATTGGCCACTGTATTTCAAAACTGATCTTTAACGCTGTTATTGTGCTAGTGCAGTGTCTTAAGAGAATTTTTGAGAAAATCTCCTGATTGCTCATTTATTTTTGGTTTTGCAGATTGTAAATGTATGTACTGTGGCAACAAATTGATTTAATCAGTAACTTTCCATGAAATTGCACACGTAAAGTACAAAAAGTACACAAACCCTTAATGAAGCTGTCAAAATAACGAAATATCACAAGACACACATTACGCGAGAATTATTACATTACATTTGACAAAAAATATGAATTCTGAATTTTCACGGACTGAGCCTGTTCAGATAATATTATCTGGCTTTTTGAGGGTTGGTGACCTGCTCAGCTCAGATAATATTATCTGGCTTTTTGAGGGTTGGCTACCTGCTCAGCTCAGATAATATTATCTGGCTTCTTGAGGGTTGGCGACCTGCTCAGCTCAGATAATATTATCTGGCTTCTTGAGGGTTGGTGACCTGCTCAGCTCAGATAATATTATCTGGCTTTTTTGAGGGTCGGGTGACCTGCTCAGCTCAGATAATATTATCTGGCTTCTTGAGGGTTGGCGACCTGCTCAGCTCAGATAATATTATCTGGCTTCTTGAGGGTTGGTGACCTGCTCAGCTCAGATAATATTATCTGGCTTTTTTGAGGGTCGGGTGACCTGCTCAGCTCAGATAATATTATCTGGCTTCTTGAGGGTTGGTGACCTGCTCAGCTCAGATAATATTATCTGGCTTTTTTGAGGGTCGGGTGACCTGCTCAGCTCAGATAATATTATCTGGCTTCTTGAGGGTCGCCAGAGTTCAACAGAGAGAGACGTATATGACATTAAAATAGCAAAAAATGCTTTGAAACCCTACATTATCTGGATCTGAAAAAGCGTTAAGGGCCAGTCTCTGGAAGAATCGAATTTCAGTATTCAGACCAAAAATAAAAACTTAAGGCCTTGAGTACGTTGGCACTCTAACACATTTTGTTGAGTTATCAAACACCTGAAAAACAGTTCCAGATTAGACGCTTTTGTGCAAAGATATAGCCGTCCTGAAAATTGGTATGCCAAAGGTGTTGGGTCTTAAGCACTTGTGGTAAAAGTTATTTTTGAGTAAAAACGACTAGGGGGTTCTGAGAACAACAACTTCAAATGGCTAAAAATCATGATTTCTCCTCGTTTTCCTGAGTGTTTCTAATTGAATTTCTCGCCTACTAATCGGAATTTAGACTTGATAATTGTGGCTTTTAGAGTGCTTTTAAAGTGTTTTAAGAACCACTGATAATATTTTATCAGCTCTAAAATTTTCTGGCAGTATCCCTCCCATCAGACCTGATCCAGTCTAGTGGCAAAGTTTCAGTCCTGTCCGTCGGGCCCTATCTGAGGACGATACTTTCATGCATGAGCCTGGGGCCTTACCCCCATCCGTCCAAGTTTTCCCGGCAGAATGCGTGATACTACAGTTGGTAGGTACTACCAAATTTCAGGTAAGTCCAGGTTCAGGTATCTCTAAAATCCAATTTCAGGTTCAGGTACTTTCAAATAAAGACACAAATTTTCGGCTATGAGCAGACTTCTAAGTTTATACCCATGGCTCATACAGACTCGCCCCGATACTCATAAATCTCTTCAAAAGAAAGCAGTTCAAGGATAAGCTGCGCTTACGAGAAACGTCTTCCGATGCTTAGCTTAAAAACATAAAAATTAGAATAAACATCTACTTACCAAGGGTATTTGAATTAGTATTGGAAGATAACGAAAACATGTGCAACAACATTCCAGCAAACCTGACCTTGTATTATACGTCAGATTCATTAGAAAGTCTTACACAGTGTTCTGTGATAGATTCAGTTGAAGGGAAATGGGGTTAGGTGTAGCTGTGGGGGAAAATCAGGGAAGGTCAGAAATGGTCTCTAACTTAGGGAGCGTCGGTAAATGTCTGTTCCACCGACCAACCCTCGCCCGGCCATCGAGAGATGGCAAGCAGCAACAGAAGAGAATGGTCATCTGCTGGTCGCCGGCCCCTCTCTAAATCCGTCTGTTGATACTAATTACGCAATCTAACGGCTAAAGGCAGGGAGCTGCTATTCAGAGGGCGTCAAAGGTCAAATTACATCCTTGACAGCTCCGGCCATCACTTGTTGGCCGCTGGCCGGCGGAACAGAACATTTACGGACCCTACCTTAATTAATTAACGTCCTAATGACTATACAACTCAGGAGTGTGCCCTATGTTGATGTAGTGATCATTAGACTCGTCAGGCGAAGGGCTTTCAAATGATATATAACGTGACCACATTTGGAGGATTTTTAAATTTTGGAATTTTGCACAAAAATAATCGATAATCGATATTTATGGATAAAATTTGTTAATTTATAATTAACAATGATCATTAAAAATATTAATTTCTGTTTGGGATCGGTTCCTGATTCGCCCCCCCCCAGCTACACCTGATCCGGGAAATGGCGGAAAGTTACAGCTATGTGCTACTATAAGATAGTCTAGGGTCTGCTGGGCACAGCACAAACAAGAGTCACAACAGCCTTGCCAGCAGGCAGCAAAGAAGTAGGCAGCAGCTGCGTTACGTAACTGCAGGCTGCTGGCCACCAAACCCACGCCATTATGCAACGCCCAGCCCAGCGCCCGCACAGGGCATTATGTTACTTGTGGCCGGCAATGGCTGCAACCAAGCCAAACAGCAGTAACAACAAGCCCGTGTCTGTGTGCTCCATATCAACTTCTTCAAAACTGAGTGTGTCCGCCGGCTCCTACAAACAATTGGGCAGCTTGTGTGATATTCTGGAGTTTGTTGACTCATCAGTGAACTGGTCTGTGTAGACAAAGCTTCTGTTTGTGTTGCTGTTTGATAAATTGCACAACACATAACAGAATATTGCTTTACACAAGCTATTTGTAATATTTATCGGCGGGCCAAAAGACCATCAAGCTTTACTGAGCTGGTGATGAGTAAGTACACTAGCAACCTTTTAGTGAATAAGCTAAGGCTAAAGTACTCGCATGCCTAGTTGCACTTAGACGTGGGTTAAGGCGTTGCGGGTGGCCCTGGCACCAGCTGGGTCGGTTTTTGCGAAAGGAGTGCCGAAGCATTCTGTGGCCCGGGGACCGGCCTTTAGCTTCCCACCCGACGGTGGTACCCATTTACCTACTCGCTGTCACCAGCTTTCGGTGGGCTGGGTTGGACTTTGCTAAGTCCAATTCCTGTCAAACTGGTTTCGAACCCACTAAAACCACTAGAGATGCAGGGGCCGCCGTGACTCAGGGCAGCGAGCTAACCACTGAGCCAATGACGCGACTAGTGGATGGTGTTTTAAAAATACGGTGTATATTCCAATTTATTTCAGAGTGGTCTGGACACGCATACATGTACTAGGGGGGTTGGGGGGGTTACCCCCCTGCTGGAAAGGCCAAACCCCCCCCCCCATTCCCCCCCGAGACAGGTTAAGGGACCCCTCCCCCGATCAAAAAATACAAGTGGTGGTAGTGGCTCAAGTATTAACAAACTGGGTCAGAAATCACTAATTTTTAGCCTAAAATTCACTTGAAAAGCCTTTGGAAACCGAATTTGGCGTTTCCACTGCTGATATTTAAGAAAAATCGGTGTTTTTGGAAGCTCTTTTTGTCATTTTTTGCTTGTTTTTAGCTCTAAAACGCTATTTGGCAGCTTAAAATAGCGATTTTTAGCGTCCTTACTGAAAAAAACGTGCTAAAAACGCATTTCTAGGCGTTTTGGAGCTTTTTGAAATTTGGGACCCCCACCTGGGCGAAACCCCCCCTCGACCCCCCACCTGAGGAAACCCCCCCTACCCCCCTCCCCCCAGGTCGGCCCGGAGCTGTTACATGTATGTGGACACGTGTCTTATTAGAGGGCGCGGCTTATTGGAGGGCGCGGCTTGTTTATTTCAGCTTGATTTTGGGTATCAAAAAGTGCCAAAACCGTAGGGTTGTGGTATTATTTTCACCACAACTTCTGCAGAAACTCTGAATGCTGACTGTAGTATTAACTGTGGCTGAGAGCGTTTTCATAGGGCAAGCTGGTTTCGAATAAGCCGTGCGCGGCTTATTGGAGGATGCGGCTTATTTCTTTCAAGCCTCCTGTGACACGTGGCTTATTGGAGTGCGCGGCTTATTAGAATAGTTGGCTTATTGGAATAAACACAGTATTAGAAAATCTGCGTAATCGTAATCGTTTGTTTACCAATGGGCACTGAATTCCTTTACGAATATGAAAATTTTGTTAATTCCCAAATTTTTAAAAATTTTAATTTCATTTAAATTTTAAGTTATTTTTGAAAGTTCAAGCGATAATTTTAATGTTCACAAGGAGTTCTTTTTTCTACGAATTGTCAGAAACATCAATGAAAAGTCTGAAAGTGCCTTTAAGTTTTAAAAAATAGAAATTTTCATATTCATATTATGTATTCATATTTTTTGTCGACCAGGGTTATGGAGGTTGCTTGTAATGAGTTTTCTTGGTGCCCGAAAAATCTTCCTGTTTATTGGGGTGTCCCAATTATGGAGGTTATGTTGTATTGGTCAGCAGGCCTGTCCGCCCTCAAAAAACCAGATAATATTATCTGAGCTGAGCAGGTCTGTCCAACCCTCAAAAAGCCAGATAATAATATCTGAGCTGAGCAGGTCTGTCCAACCCTCAAAAAGCCAGATAATATTATCTGAGCTGAGCAGGTCACCCAACCCTCAAGAAGCCAGATAATATTATCTGAGCTGAGCAGGTCACTCGACCCTCAAGAAGCCAGATAATATTATCTGACCTGAGCAGGTCACCCAACCCTCAAGAAGCCAGATAATATTATCTGACCTGAGCAGGTCACCCAACCCTCAAGAAGCCAGATAATATTATCTGAGCTGAGCAGGTCACCCGACCCTCAAGAAGCCAGATAATATTATCTGACCTGAGCAGGTCACCCAACCCTCAAGAAGCCAGATAATATTATCTGAGCTGAGCAGGTCACCCGACCCTCAAGAAGCCAGATAATATTATCTGACCTGAGCAGGTCACCCAACCCTCAAGAAGCCAGATAATATTATCTGAGCTGAGCAGGTCACCCGACCCTCAAGAAGCCAGATAATATTATCTGACCTGAGCAGGTCACCCAACCCTCAAGAAGCCAGATAATATTATCTGAGCTGAGCAGGTCACCCGACCCTCAAGAAGCCAGATAATATTATCTGAGCTGAGCAGGTCACCCGACCCTCAAGAAGCCAGATAATATTATCTGACCTGAGCAGGTCACCCAACCCTCAAGAAGCCAGATAATATTATCTGAGCTGAGCAGGTCACCCGACCCTCAAGAAGCCAGATAATATTATCTGACCTGAGCAGGTCACCCAACCCTCAAGAAGCCAGATAATATTATCTGAGCTGAGCAGGTCACCCGACCCTCAAGAAGCCAGATAATATTATCTGACCTGAGCAGGTCACCCAACCCTCAAGAAGCCAGATAATATTATCTGAGCTGAGCAGGTCACCCGACCCTCAAGAAGCCAGATAATATTATCTGACCTGAGCAGGTCACCCAACCCTCAAGAAGCCAGATAATATTATCTGAGCTGAGCAGGTCACCCAACCCTCAAGAAGCCAGATAATATTATCTGACCTGAGCAGGTCACCCAACCCTCAAGAAGCCAGATAATATTATCTGAGCTGAGCAGGTCACCCGACCCTCAAGAAGCCAGATAATATTATCTGACCTGAGCAGGTCACCCGACCCTCAAGAAGCCAGATAATATTATCTGACCTGAGCAGGTCACCCAACCCTCAAGAAGCCAGATAATATTATCTGAGCTGAGCAGGTCACCCAACCCTCAAGAAGCCAGATAATATTATCTGAGCTGAGCAGGTCACCCGACCCTCAAGAAGCCAGATAATATTATCTGAGCTGAGCAGGTCACCCAACCCTCAAGAAGCCAGATAATATTATCTGAGCTGAGCAGGTCACCCGACCCTCAAGAAGCCAGATAATATTATCTGACCTGAGCAGGTCACCCAACCCTCAAGAAGCCAGATAATATTATCTGAGCTGAGCAGGTCACCCGACCCTCAAGAAGCCAGATAATATTATCTGAGCTGAGCAGGTCACCCGACCCTCAAGAAGCCAGATAATATTATCTGAGCTGAGCAGGTCACCCAACCCTCAAGAAGCCAGATAATATTATCTGAGCTGAGCAGGTCACCCGACCCTCAAGAAGCCAGATAATATTATCTGACCTGAGCAGGTCACCCAACCCTCAAGAAGCCAGATAATATTATCTGAGCTGAGCAGGTCACCCGACCCTCAAGAAGCCAGATAATATTATCTGACCTGAGCAGGTCACCCAACCCTCAAGAAGCCAGATAATATTATCTGAGCTGAGCAGGTCACCCGACCCTCAAGAAGCCAGATAATATTATCTGACCTGAGCAGGTCACCCAACCCTCAAGAAGCCAGATAATATTATCTGAGCTGAGCAGGTCACCCGACCCTCAAGAAGCCAGATAATATTATCTGACCTGAGCAGGTCACCCAACCCTCAAGAAGCCAGATAATATTATCTGAGCTGAGCAGGTCACCCAACCCTCAAGAAGCCAGATAATATTATCTGAGCTGAGCAGGTCACCCGACCCTCAAGAAGCCAGATAATATTATCTGACCTGAGCAGGTCACCCAACCCTCAAGAAGCCAGATAATATTATCTGAGCTGAGCAGGTCACCCGACCCTCAAGAAGCCAGATAATATTATCTGACCTGAGCAGGTCACCCAACCCTCAAGAAGCCAGATAATATTATCTGAGCTGAGCAGGTCACCCAACCCTCAAGAAGCCAGATAATATTATCTGAGCTGAGCAGGTCACCCAACCCTCAAGAAGCCAGATAATATTATCTGAGCTGAGCAGGTCACTCGACCCTCAAGAAGCCAGATAATATTATCTGACCTGAGCAGGTCACCCAACCCTCAAGAAGCCAGATAATATTATCTAGTTAAATCTACGTTTGCAATTCCAGTCTAAATTTTAAGGGTTTTCTGTATAAAATTGTGTGATTATGAATTGATGTGAAAAATAAATCCTTCTTCAACATAACTGCATCAAATACAATTACAATGGGAAAATAAGCAAGCAAACCAAGCCGACTGCCCGTTTCATGTGTTAGCGTTCTTGGATTGCCAGTTAACGGAAAAACTGAGAAGACTGTGTCATTTTACATCAGGGTTCACAAGTTCATTTATTGCCGCCGGTCTGTTAAATATAAACCTGCTTATTTTGAAATAGATTTGGTATGGTATCGTACTGAAATCAATGTATTTATTCTATAGTCCGTTCAAAAAATGAGCTACCTGGCGGTTTTTTGCGAATAACTTTTTAAGAGGTCTTGGAGCTACTTCGGCTCATGACCAAAGTTGCGGACAAGGTCGAGCTCCGGCCCGGGGTGGACCTTGATCTGTGCTACGTTTACTCTGAACACTAATTTGTGGGACATAAAAATGAGCTTTTCCCCTAATTGCGACGAATATGAGACGTATGCGAACACCTAACTTATAATGCATTGGACTGCTCAAACTTGTATGACAGAGCTGGACCACTCACTTCGGGAGCCGAATACGGTATCAGGGTGAGGTTTTCAGGGTCGGGGGGCATCATCCGATCATCAAGCCATGTTACCCACCGTTCGATGCGTCTGAGTGTAAGACTGTCAAATCAAAATGTCATCCTACAACCCCATTTCATATCCGATCATAATTCTATAGCACTTGCCTGCGAGCACCAAGTACTCTGCATAGTTGCGGAGGTCGACGTAGTTTTTTTTACTTTCTTTTTCCAACTTTCTTACTTTCGAGGAGGCGATTTGGGACATCGGTGACCCGGAAAACTTGGTGTGTCACTGTGTACCACAGAATACCGCCGCACGTCCGTACCGTTTCCGTTTTCAAGGGAGGCGACTTGTATACGAGCCAAAAAATTAAGTTAGGGAGATCACTACTTGCGCCGATTAGTGTTTTGAGTATAGATGATATTGGGCAATTTTTGTTAAAAAGGGCCACCGTCACCGGCTTGGACGAATATGGTTATGTTTACGCTTAATCGATAGAAAATCGTCATATCAACCCATATGCTCTTGGGCAGACATATCTGTCGGCAGACTCTAATGCTACGACGATTCTTTGAGTAAGTGCAGGTCGTGGCGCATTTCTTCGTTCTTTAAAAAGGGCCACCGTCCTGGGGTTTCGATCCCAATCTTTCTAACTGTGCTAATTCTGTAGCAATGGTAATGGTACACCGATCCGGCCTTGGGAACGAATGCACGTCCATTGTATGAATTTTATAGCAAGTTTTCGAAGAGGGGGGAAATCGGCCGATAATCGATGAAGTTAGGCAATATGACTAGAGCGCATAATCTGGGGTAGCATGCAGTAATTTGTTGTGGATGTGCTGGTGTGTAAAACAATAATGTAGAAGTCATAAGCAGTTGTTTCATACCGCATTCGGTCATATTTGTTAAAGATCTACAATTTGGGTGCGCACATTGTACAGGGTTTGTTCCGCGACAGTGTTGCCAGGGTGAGGGTATTTCCCCCAAACGTGGGGGACTTGGTTTGCGTTTAGGGGAGATATTTAGGGTGGGGGAGTGGGGGAATTATTTGGGGGATTTTTGCAAAATGTGGGGGAATTCTTGGGGGAATTTTTGTGGTCAGTAATTTTCTAGTATTTTTAAGGCAACAACGAATAGGGGCGACGGGCGCCCCGGGGCGACGGGGCGCCCGGGAGCCATAAACTAATTAACACACCGCATGTTTTACGAAAATTTTTCACCGACCGCGCCACTTACTTTTAAACATCTTCGTTGCATTTTTTCTTCTTTTTTTGAAAGAGACTAACAAAAATTAAGAGAAAGGACTGTGCCTGTGTTTGTTTTCACTTTTCATTTAGTGTCATGGCATCAAAGTGCCAAAAACTGGTGTGGTGAACGCTACAACAGGTGCGTTAGTTAAATTTCCTTCCCTACCTAGCTACCTACCCTACCTACTGAAGATCGTTTACTGGTTAGATCATACAGATTAGACGAGTGGGTTATATACACACATCTTTTATCAATCACCCCCTAACGGACGTCGTGAGCGTGACTCGCGAGGGCCTCTTCTGTGCCTGTCGGCCGTTGGAGTTGAACTGGAAGTGGGAGATGAATGAACACTGTAACACATGGAAGTTGAGAACTTGGAACCACTGTAAACTGAACCTATCCGAACCGAACTGCACTGAAGGGAACGGAGAAAACTGGAAGCGGGATGATGAACGAAGCTGAACTTTCACTTCTGTACCGGTAGAAACAAACAATTTTTCCGTTCAGCTCACCTAAATGGAACATTTTGAAACGCTTCTGTGAGCTCAATGCTTAGCCGTTTGTTCTGTAAATTGGTCTAGAGTTTCTTTTTGAGAAACTGTAGTGGCTGACAAATTTGCAGGAAAAATGTCTGCTTGTTGGCTTGCAACAGTTGTTCAAAATTTTCCGTTCTGGTGAGCTGAACGGGAAACTCATTGTTTCTACCGGTGGTGCGCAGAAAGAGAGAGAACGAACGTACGAACTTTTATCGCCCAACACAAAAACAAAATAGAGTTAGCAAGACGAAGAAGAACTCGTACCAGAGTGGGAAATGAAGAGACGCGGTGATGAGGGTAGAGATGGGAAACCGAGAGACTGCATTCGGTGGGGCTTGTATTTGCTTGGGCTCTGCTTGAAGGAATCGAGAAGGGTGCAGTGAAGGTGTAGAGACGAGTTGAGAGAAGGAATCGGTTGTATCTAAGTTGGCATCGAATGGGTGGACTAGAAGCTTGTGGAACAGAAAACGAATGGCATCACCCTATTATTATAGTGGAGTCGTACTACTCATAACGCGCTCAGTTGCATTGTTTGCTGAACGTGAAGCAAGGAGGTTAACTGCTATCGTTTGTCGGCTAATTATTTATTCTGACGCAGCTGTGCCACTTGCCCCTTATGACTAAAGTGTTTGCCACATACAGTTAGACCGCAACCCCGGGAGTTATCGTTGCACGCTTATAGGGCATGCTCCGGAGGGCAGTCCAGTCGTACAGCTCCCGGGCTTGCGATCTTGCGATATGTCGTTTACAAATCAACCGTCCAACTTCTCTTGAAGATATGGGTATGCCTACTGTGTTGGCTGAAAACGATGGCCTGGTCATTTTGTCAAGTTTTTTTCAACAACGTATCTAAATTGCCATTCCAAAGCTGCCATTCCGTCAATTTCGTACCGAAATGAAAGATATTTTTGGGGCATTTAGTATTCCGTTACGATTTTCAGTTATTTCTGCCATAAATGGGCCGGAAAAATCCGGAGGGGGGTAGGGGGGGGGGTTGGAGACCTCGGGGGGGGGGGGGTCCACACACATGAGCAGCACACAAGATCGGCACACCCTATCAAGCACATGACTAGGTGTTCCACTGCTAAATTGTCAGCACAGATCTCCGATAGCCTGTTTGGCCTGTGTTGCGAGTGCGACAGGTTTTGCTTCTGGAGCAAAGCTAAGTCTGTAATCTATCTGTACTCCTAGATACTTTTAGCCTCTGTTGTACACAGATATCGAGGTTGCCTGCTAATTGAAATTTCGTATTTTATCGTTTTCATTGGGCCTGCCCTGCATGCAAAGTTTATCAAATGAAGGGCTCAGCCAATCGTCGACTGACTACAGTACCACCCCTATATCTGATCGTATCGAGTAGCGTATGTAGCGCTCATCGCTCTATAAACAATTTACAAGGAGGGTTTGGTCCCCAGCTCTTGTAACGTAAGTCTAAAACTTGATTCGCTTGTCTGAGTCAAGTCAGCACTGATAAACACAGATGCGTACTGCGCCTTGGCCATTAAAAGGCCTCGCTTTCTAATTCGCTCTTTTGGTTACGCTGTCCTTCAATTCCACTGTTGACTTTCGGTTCAGTCGATCTGTCTCTGAGTAACCTGGGTAAAGCCAATCTTTATACACAAAAGCAAACGCAAAAACAAAAAGTTCTTGCATTATTTGAAGCGTTCAGACGAAGAAATGCCTCAGTCCATAAATAGATGAAACGAGAAAAACGCATTCAAAGTTTTCGGCCAGCCTGAAATAAATTTTGCAAAATGCTATGGCCTAAAGTGTATTATGCCAAAAGAGGCCTATATCAGTGCTACTCTGCACCTCAGTTTGGGCCACCACATGTTTCCTGATTTGCATATTTTAAAAATTTGTGAAAGTGGACTTAGGCTGTTTTAAGGTCTAAACCGTAAAACAGCCTAAGTCCATATTCAAATTTAAAAAAGATCAGAAAGAATAACAGAACAGTATTAGTAGTAGGCTTGATTGCCTTCCAGAACTCCGGGTAGTGGACTAGCAATCTTGCCATCAATCTGCAGCTTAAAAATAGAGCTACTATAATCTGAAATGTAAAACCCTCGTTGCGAGATTCCATAATAAGGAGGGAAAATGTGTCCCAAGGCCCATTTTAGTCTTCAAAAGCGGCATTCGATCAAAGTTTCTTGAACTAGTCTATCAGTACTGTAAGGCCCCCGATTTTTAAGTTTAAACAATGATTATTGAATGAGAAATTTGAGTTCAAAATTTTATCACCTTTACTAAATGATGGAAAATTTGTGATTTTCAGCCATTAGGTAATTCTAATCCAGAACCTGAAGGCGTACGCTAGTGTTCTTGCCACTATTCTGTAGCTTAAGGATAGCGCTACAATAATCCGAAACATAGAGCATAGATTTTAGGGGTTACAGATAAACTATTGGGGCCGAAAGGGGTCAAAAATTTTTTTTTCATCAAATACGCAATTCGACCGATGCTTCTTAAAGTAGTCAAAAAGTACTCTAAAACCCCCGATTTTTAAGTCAAAATGCTGATTAGTAAGCCAGAACATCAAATTCGAAATTTTGATTCAATAGTTAAGCAGATCGATTTACTGTAACTTCGAATTTAAGCATCCAATCTGGGATTTCTTTCCAGGCGTTTGAGAACTCGTCTATACTATGCATTAGTGTATCAACTTTCAGCTGTCTAGGCCAAAGTTTTAATTTTCTGTGTGAATATTGAGGCTCTTGACTTGGACTTAGGCTTTTCTTCAACTGAATTTCGAGCACTTTTAAAAAATTGCGTTTGTGTAACTTGTTACATAGAATGTTTTCAGATGAAATAATTTGTATTTAACATGTCTGTAGTTAGAGGATTGTGCTGCCGAGTAGAACTCAGATTTTTTCAAAAAGTGGACTGAGGCATTTCTTCGTCTGAACGCTTCATTTCCCCTTAGAACCGCTCATAAATGCATTAGTAGAAACGGCGCCCGCAGTACTGGAATTTAGGGGGTGCGTCTGGCTCCGAGCGCCCCGTCGCAC